>JALPCA010000213.1:0-16652 GCA_026538345.1 Cryptococcus sp. GC_Crypt_4 | reverse complement strand
CCGTTGTCACTTCCATCACTAACGCTACCGACTTCCCATAAGACGTCCGAGGGTGGTTCTCCATTGATCTTTCCAAATCTTCGACTCCCAAATCCTCCAATTGTGATGATAGATCCTCCGTGGCATCTTCCTTTGTGATCCGCTCTACACCGACCATGTCAAGTCCATCATCCTCTTTAACCTCGATTTGTCCTTTAAACTTTGCAATGGCATCCACTGAATCTCCTTCCATCACTAACCATCGGTATTTGAGGATATGGTAAACTTCAACTTCGTCTGTCGACAAGAATTCGATTCCAGGTATGTTTCTAATTGTCTTTGCGAACTTCCAAACTTCCGTCGAAGGTTTATCCGGTGAATAGAGGAAGAGGATCGAGTAATCGTCGGTAGGACAAAATCCCTGTTTCCTTATATATTTTCCATGCTCATAGACTTGTTCATTCTCCGATTCACTCAATAATCGAGGTTCACCAGATCCTTCAACAACTTGTCCTTCTTCCGTCAAGACCGATGTCGAAGAAGTAGCAGGCTTGTAGTCGGGATTAGGAACCCAATTCCATCTTTGACTTAACGCTTGAACAGCTTCTTTCGTCTTCATCCAATTCCCCGCATTCAAATCCTCGACAACTCGTAACAATCCCATTGAAAGTTTAGTCGAAAGTGCGATTCTCATACCGAGAGCTCGAACTTTTCGTGGTAAATCTTGAGACCAATCCTTTGGTCGTTTGGCGAAAGCATGTGCACCACCTCGGACTGAGTAGAATTAGCTTTGAGTCTCGAACTGGAAGCTAACAAAGACAACTCACGATGAGGCGAAGATGCATCTCCTTGACGAGCTCTACCACTTCCTTTTTGTTGTCTCAATTTCCTTCCAGAGTATGCTACTTCAGCTCGACTAAGTGTTTTGGCGGTTCCCTATAATGTCAGATTTGCATAAATGAAAATCTGAATAAGAATTACCTGTCGCATTGTCGATCTGTACCAGATAACGCATTTATGTAAAATATCTCTTCGTAGCGGCTGGCCGAATAATTCGGTTGGTAGGGAAATAGCCACTTGCTTATTATGATCAGCATCTTCCATCCTATCTCAATGATCGCACTTACCGAATCACTGGCAGCAGTAGGATCCGCAGCGCTCAAATCGGACAAAGGCAATAATATAGGTTCTCCAGATTTGATCTTCGGATGAATTGTAGCTATTCAATATCAGCTACTGGTTTACAGTATTCGAATATACTTACGAGCTCTAAACTTCAATTGATTATCCACTTCCGCTTCAACCGCCTCGATCTCTTCCGCTCTCATTCCCTCGATTGCCTCACTTCCATTCTCTGCTCGTCTCAAGGAGAAAGGCGGTAACGCCTCGCTGTATCGTATTATCGATGACGAGAGAAATCGTCGGGAAGTTGTACTAGGTCCAGCATGTGGTATCGTTGGAAAAAGGGATGAAGCGCGGACAAGAGGTTGATGCAGTGACTATAGCACATTAGATAGCTCTTCTCGGGGGATCATGCTCACTCACCCTGCTCAGTGGCGCTATTAGGTGACCTGCACGTTTCATCGTGATCTGATGACTGGATTAGAGTGAATTATATTGGATTCAAGCATCTCATTTCAAGTTAACTTTCTGGTAAATCAACGGAAGCAATTTTTCGTGGCTATCTAGCAAGGATGTGATCTACGGTTGTGCGCATGAGGCATTGCAAACGATGCTCCGTAACAGCTGAACTGGCTATAATGCCTTCCTGGATATCTAAATGCATGATAGAGTAGAGAGATACCACTTGATTGATGGAAATCGGCAGGAACGTCCAAACGACACCTTGGTTCATGTATTGGAAGTTACCGCTGGAGGGGTGCTGATGAGCCCTGCTGACCATTGGACACCCAATGTTCACAGCCTGTTGATGAGCACTTTGAGACAGATTTCATTGATACAAGCCGTCTCAATGTATGACAATGTATATCCTATACATGTTTGAGCTGACTGAAACGCCAACTCATTTACCTACCTTATTTCCCGCCACGATTCAGATGGTTTCTGAATCAAACAATACACAGACATCGGTACTCTCTAATGGTATTCAACACATATATAACAGGTCTATTCAACACCTTTCTGTTCTTCATTCACTCACACTCTTTGTTCATTTCGCTCTTTACTTCTTGTTCTTATTCGCGCTTGCGCATTTGTTCTTTACAGCCTACATTTGAATTTCATCCATTCTTTATTTGACACCTTTTGCACCACTTTTACATCAACCCACCACGCCACGCCACCCCATAAACAAGATGCGTTTCACTATTGCTTTCACCATCGTTACTTCCGCTATTGCCGTTATGGCCGCTCCTCTTCCAGGAGGAGATGCCTATACCGGTGCAGGTGGACAAGCAGTTGGAGGATCAAAGTTTGAGAGTGATTATGCAGGTGGTAGAGGTGGACTTGGACAAGGTCTGAATGCTTTAAACGTCGCTTCGGGTAATGCTGGAGATGGCGGTAAAGCAAGCAGTGGTAGTGCTTTTGGCGGTTACGGTACAAAGTGAGTATGACTTTTTCGTTATAATAGTCAGGAGGCTGATTCAATTTAGCGGTCAAGGTGGTAATGCTTACTCTGGTGTCGGAGGTAACTCCAATGGAGGTAACATGTGAGTAGATTCAGTATGACTTGTACTTGTCGCAAACCTGATCAATCAGCGTCGAAAACCACTACCCTCGTGACAGAGGCTACTACGGCTGGGGCACTGCTCCCAAGGGTCTCCTTGGAGGCGTTGACGCTCTCAACGTCGCTGACGGTAACGCCGGTGATGGTGGTGCGTAATTCGTGCTCCTCCACTTGGTCCTTTCTGATGATTGTTCAGGCGACTCCTCATCCGGTAACGCCTATGGCGGTGCCTCCTACAACCCTTAAGCTGGATGACTTCTTCCCTCATGGTTTGAGATCTCTACTCTGATACTGCTTGGAGTAGTTTCGACCGGAGGAGTTGATGGGCGTGTTGACCGAGTTGTACTGTTGTCTTATATTGCGATGAATACCTTTAACTTCACTATTGCTGGGTGGTATCGAACATGATGTGGAATTTCAGACAAAGATCTTGTACGACCTGAGTTCAATCTTTGATCTTTTTGGTCTGTCGTGTTGCATCAAATCAATGCTATATCGCGTGTGCTGGGTGTATGGCGATGGGTCAATAGACGGGACAGTGAATGCATCTGGTTGGCCTGAAGCGGTGAAAGCCGTGTTAATCGGATATTATAACCTCTGAGAAATCGGTGTTAAGACTTTTGCCACCGACCTCGTCCCGGCGTTATGATCGGAAATACCATTCGAGTGCCACAGTCACGCCCTCCTCGCTGCAAGCAGGACAGTCTGGTGAGCGAGGTAGTGCATGATAAACCTATTGAGATATCGTTGACTCTCTACATCAAGATCGTGAGTGACGTTCTGCTGAATCCTTAAAGATCATATAGGGATATCAGAGCTGACGAATCGTTTCTTTTCTCTCTCGATATAACTCTATACCGCTATTATCCCCATTTATCTATCAACCTCCAATTCAACAAAATTACCTCGAAACCTCGAACCTTTGATCTCACCTATTTTCAATCCTCGTCACAAAACAAATACGACTAATATAGAAAAATGTCCGCCGTCCAAACCTTCGGTAAGAAGAAGGTGAGCTTGGATCAATTAGATGGGATAAAGGAGAGAATAGGATCTGATTTGTTTAGACCGCTACTGCTGTAGCCCACGTTACCCCTGGTCGAGGTCTCATCCGACTCAACGGTTCCCCCATCTCCCTCGTTGAGCCGTGAGTTGTGTTTCATCTGGTTGGAAGTGTAGGGGAGTAGAGTAAGAGGCGGAAGCACGATGTTGAGAGCAACTGGGGTATAAGAGTAAGAGGAGAAGATGAGGAAGAAAGAGATGAGGTTCTCAAAGTGAACAGAGGGCGTGCTGTTCTTCGAACACAAGGAAGGGAATCAGTGTCGTGTGTGAAGAGAAGCCATGGATGGAGATTGTCTGGATGACAGAATCGGCAAGAAATGGAAATTGCGTACTAACTATCCCAGTGCTCTCCTCCGATACAAGGTTTACGAGCCAATCCTCGTTATCGGCCCTGAGAAGCTCGCCAACATCGACATCCGACTTAGAGTCAAGGGTGGTGGTCACATTTCTCAACTTTACGCTCTCCGACAAGCCATCGCCAAGGGTGTTGTTGCGTGAGTGGAAACCCCTTTTCTCTCATACCCACATCACACTAAACCTATTAGTTTCTACGCCAAGAACGAGGATGCCGCTTCAGCTCTTGAACTAAAGAAGACCCTTATCGCTTACGACCGAACCCTCCTTGTTGCCGACCCCAGACGTATGGAGCCAAAGAAGTTCGGTGGACGAGGTGCCCGAGCCAGGAGACAGAAAGTGCGTAGAGTTATTTACAGGATGGGATTTAATACTGACAATATCAGTCATACCGATAAACGTCTTTATCGGGTGGTTGTGTTCTGGATGGTGCGACAATGGCTTTTGGCGTATTGGGTACATCTGGACATGGCGAGATGTATATCATGATCCAAATAATACTGTTCTAGGCGCACCTGGGATCTCCTGTTCGCAGGCTAATGTACCACTTACTAACAGGATGTTACAACACTACACTCATCGACGGATGATGAAATTTTCGATCTCGAGACCTTGTGGAAATGAAGAGGATAAGCAAAGTTGGCTGGGGACGATTCAGGAAGGTAACGGTACGGAGGACCTCGACACCAGCGGATGAATAGTTCTCAGAAGTTCAATGGGCGGAAGTATAAGCTCCCTCAGGCTCGCATAGCAGCAATACCCAAGGGCTATCGAGAGGACCTTCTATGCGATACTAACAGGCGAAGACCCGGGAGGCTAAGTTGCCCGCCCGTGAGACCATGAAGGCGATGCAGGCAGTGCGACCTCGGCTGTTTGCGACCTGTCCCACTTACAAAAATATGCGATTCGGAACAACTTGATCGTTGGCATTACTGATGCATGATAGCACAACATCATATCGTGTTTCCGCTTTTGATTCATTACCCCTTCGTTTCCCTCATTCATTCCCTCGTGATATTTACAGATCTCCTGCTTTGCTTGGCTCCGCCGAGCTAGAGACCCCCTCAATTCTCTGCTATAGCTACTCCATGTACTCTGACCTGTCCCCAGTCAGCTCAGTCAAATACAGTTCAGATGCAAAAGCTCACCCTATACAGACATGTGAATTTCCCACCCCAGTTATTCCTGACTTTGAAAATGACAATCCCGACGTCGACTCCCAGATCGATGATCCCTTGTTCTACAGGGAAAGTCTGGATATGATTAGGTGAAGATGGGTCGTAAGTGAATGATCCTAGGAACAGATGGTCCGGTGATGGTGGAATCGACGACCTGGTTTTGTCAGGTCAGACGTCCCCTGTGGAGAGAAATAAGACCTACTCTGGCAAGGGATGTCTTTCTAGGTATTCCAGAACTCTCGCTTTATTCTCCTCACCTTCAGCCATGCCCCACTGAAAGACCGTCAGCACGTATCCGGAAAGGTCATGAGAGAACTCACCACCTCGACTTCCTTAGGAGCAGTAGAAACATCCAGAGCAATATCCTTTGAAGCATGCTCGATCGTGATGTCCGAGACGACAACTCTTCGATTCAGCAGAACACCCAATTGACCTTGCGCGCCAGAAAATGGCCAACAGCTACCAACAGAAATATCTGGATGTAAAGCCGTAGCAGGACTTCTTCCTTCAATGTCCTTTTTACCGAAAATCATCTTACCCAGTCGTCCAGCCTGATGTAACATAAGGGTATCAGACGTGATGGAGGGCACGACTCGAGCTCCGGCGGTGAATAAGGCATAATCAGGTTTAGCGATGGTGTCCTTGGAGTATCGAAGTAGAGCGGCATCGACAAGGTCTCGTAGGAAGGAAGTGACATCGTCTCCTTTTGGATCCTTAATTGTAATGGACGAAGGCTTAGATTTGTCTTGAGATGAGTGAGGTGAATGTCGTGGTAAAGCCGCGATCATCCCTTTGAGTTTCGTTACTTCTTCCTCCAATACATCGACGAATTCCTTTTTACTCATAAAAGAACCATCCATAATCTTCCTCTCGACCAACTTCTCTCCCCAGCTTTCCAGCTCCTTGTCGGTCTTTCCGCTTCGCTGAGTACTTGTCGAACCCAGAGCGGACCTGACAGCAGATTCTACATCCCCTTTCCCTACTAGGACCTTTCGCATCTCGGTCCAGAAACTAGGGTCGATATCGATATTGCCGCCTTTCAATCTGATAGGTACGTAGGTCGGTAAGATTCGTTCGAGAGCGGCTCGTAGTCTTCCGTCCTCCAGGACACTCTTCATACTCTTTTCGACTTCATCGACCCGTGTTTTGAGAACCTGGATATCTCTCTCCACTACATCGAGATTCGCAAGCTTGATCTGGGAGTTCTTCATGTCGCGTTCCGATGTGACCATTCTGTTTGCTAGATCACCCATCTCTGATCTGATCGAGCCTAATATTTCCTGTAGCTTCTTATCATCCTTGACTACCTGTGTTCCGTCCAGGCGTTTTCGTTCTGATGTTATCGCGGATTCCAGGGACGACACCCTATCTATCAACTGAGCATCCGCCTTCTTTCCCTCTATGCCAGCATCTGCTAGTAGTTTTGACGAGTCTGACAATAGGGTAACCGCTTGCTCAAGATGTTGCAACCTGCTGACGAGTTCCTCCATCGATCCAGGTGGGACGTTGGGGATGGAGGCATATTTCTGCGTACTCCAAGGCATCGCTAATACTCGTAATGTCATGGAGAAAGCCAGAGCTCCTATCAACCATTTCCACCAGTTTGATTTCATATATCTCCCAATTTCCTTTCCAGTGCCGAATCCTCCTCGTATTGGCTTAACAACCAAGGCGTTCAAGAGAGATTGTAGGCTTTCCACGATGAACCTAAGGGCAATGACCATACCATGCAGGATATTCGTAATGATGGTTCGGAGAGAAGACGGTTGACGTCTACGTGAAGCGGAACCTGGACCTGGTGATTTCCTATCCACCCTTGGACTGAGTGCTCGAACGAAAGCTTGAACGGGGGTGGGTGATCTTCTAAAATTCGATTGATGTGTTGTTGGTGTAAGCGGGACTTCGAGGACCGCTGGTCCTGGTGTGTATTCCCTCTGTGACTGCAGATCATCATATTCGTCATATTCGTCTTCCCCGTTCATCCTCGACTTCCTCCTCTGTCTAGGCTGGATCCCCAGACCCATACCAAGGTATCCTTCTCCTTTCTCTTTCCTCACTCCTCTTGTTCCCGCTCTGGCATTCAACGCACCATTCCTTACGACGCCTTCCCCATCTTCATCCGATTCATCGGTTTGTGCCCGCCAATCATCTTCAGCAGGTCGATATGGTAAATCACCTTTATCACTCTTCCTCCCTCTTCTCCCTTGTCCATTCATACTCGTATTCGTCGCGGACACTGATTGAGCATGGGCTTGAGCTTTTCTAACGTATTCCTCTTCTTGCCTATAATCGTAACTTGTGTCCGTCGATTTCAATCCTGATCCAAGGGAAGAGAACGAGGGGTAATCATCTTCTTCCCCTGTCGATTTCAAGAAATATCGAACGGGTGAAAGAGCTCGAGCGGAATCGGCGAGTACTTCTGAGGGAGACTTTGCACGTTGACCGATAGGTGGAGGTTGAGGGGATTTGGAAGGCATTTTGGTTCGAGAGGAGGGGAAGGGACGGTCCGATGTCGGAGTGGGATAGTTGCCAGTTTGGGCAGCGTGGAATGCAGCAGCGACGCTGCTGGGGAGTCAGTTGTCGGCCTGTAGAATATATTGTAGCCGCGAGAATCCCTATACAATGTGCAAGAGAATGTCATATAGGTGTATGGGATAATGTTGTTTGACAGGGAGACCGGGTGAAAGAATATCACTCACTTCACACTGGTATCGTGGAAACCCATCAGACTAGTATTGGCTTTATTCGTCTTGGCAGGAGGAGCTTGGAAAGAGCTACAACATGGTAAGATGATGATTGATGATCGGTAAGGTATGGAAGAATGGAAGGTTGATCCATCAGAAGTACGGAATGATGACACGAAATCAATAAACATACCTTTGCATACTCTCATTCTCCCAATCTTCCTCGTCCCTTCTACTCCTAGTCGATCTTGTACTCCTAGCTGGAGACGGTGCAGTACGCCGAGATGCCACTGGTGAAGGTTGTACAGCTTTACGAGGTGGCATTGTAAGGTCTATCTGAGAAAGCCGAGAGGTGGGATTGAATCTTGTTGATTGATCCGAGTGACCATTTACGATGCGTACGCTTGTGGTGAAGCAGATACGCTGTGACGGATTTATACTCTCGACCCGTCTGGCGATGAGACCAGCGGACTGGATTGAAGAGAGAGTAGTAGAAAGTACAACAAAGTCTGTGTATTTCCCCTCGAAATGCTTCAGAATCTCGTCAACAAACAATAACATCCGCGTTGATTCGCCTATTGAAGTTTCTCTTCTGCTGCTTTCATGCCTGTAACAAAGCTTACTTGCCAGTCTGTGATGCATAACAGCCCAAAGCTGTTTGCATACCATTCAACCTTCATGTAGCTTAACAACGCATGGCGACGCCTGACGGTTCAACGGGGCAGATTAGGAACCCTGTCAGGCGCAATATTACTGCTTCACTACAATCAGGCTGATGATCGTTGGACTGTCGAGCTGTTCATAATCGCTCTGTGCGTACAGACGCCTTGTACGACATTCTGGATCTTTCGTTTCACACAGCTACAACACATGCAGTAGTATCTCGGCGCCGAAGTCCGGTTTGAGGAGACACAGGTCTGGCGTCGTCAGCTGATGGGCCACGAGATACCTCATTTGAGAAAGTGGTATCTCTATCGACCCATCATACAGACTTCGCACTCACCTCCTTCCATAATAAGGCATTCTTCGAGTCCGACATTTCAATGGCCATTCCAAAATGCTCTGGATAATACCCTTGATCATCTTGATCTCAGCGATAGTATCATACGCACAGGACGATGGGTCTGACGATACCGATGAATCGAACCGACCGAAGAAGCCTCGCTGTGACAAGATCATCGACGGTGTGATACATTACGATACCGGTCAAGATATATGGTTAACAGAACAAGAGTTCATGTCGGATTCGGCAAAGATGAGAGAATATGAAAGGAAGATAGAGGACTTGATGGAGGGCGGATATATCGAGATTTGCTTGGAGAACGGGATAGCGAGAAATTTCAGTACAGCCGAGGAGTGGTTGGATCCTACGGTGTTCAAGCAAGTCCTAACGCGGAGGCGACGGCTTCACCTAGAAGGAAGACGGAACGACGGCGACGACGATGGTTTCCGTGTATAGTGCATATTTAGGGGTCAGACAACATCGAAACACATACATTCGAGTCAGATTACCGCTGGTAATCGCCATCATCGCCGGAAGAGCCGAGATATGTCCTGCACGATTTGCATGATAGATCGTTGGGGTGGAAGCTTATGGAGGGAGATTGGTGCGACAATTTGACATGCTTAGGAGATGGAGGGTGAGAGTCTGGACCGTCTCGACCACGCATTGTCCGGCGTGATGGCGTCAGAGTAATTCCTTTTGGGAGCTACTGGGATCTTGTGCGAGACGATACCTTTTCATTTTGCACATCCCGCTCCATGCCTCAGATCTTACAATGTAGGATACATCGCTAGATCATTTTCCTCTCATTGGGGGTCGTCAGGTGTGGTAGTGATTTGTATTAGGCGAGCCTCACATGATAATAAGCTTGATAAGACCTGACGATTGCAGCTACCTGGCTACCTAGAGAAGTGATATTGATATCTGTTCCATTTTCAAGAGATATAATAGTATCAGGGAGTAGCTATTGAACACTCCTTGACACCACCAAGGCATCCTGGTGTGGTATCCTGGTGTGGTAATGGGACTTGCTAATTCCAATTCAGTGTGGTCAATAGTCAATCGATCAAGGCAATAGGTTTGCGTGAAGGTCATGTGAAATGCCAGCACGAGTCGAGCAGTATCGCAATGCAACAAGGTGCATGCAGGTCTATACACAGATAGACAGTCGATTCCCTTAAATGCCAACCGCGCGACAGTCAGGTCAATTTTGGCCGCGCTTGAGTACTGTTCACTTTGATCCCAGCCAAAACCAAGCGTGATCAAAGGGCACTTGTAAGGTGACAGTCACACCTCGACATGTTCATTACCCTTTGGAACTGCCAGACCTGAAGGTATGAGAGGGCAGATCTGATACCAAAATATACTTAGTCATGATATCAACACCTAGTAAAATGAGGACAGCATGTACAGCAAGTCGACATTGGGTTGTAAGGGACATCATATATTCAACCCTCATGAAGCAGTCAATTGAATGACTATATCAACAACAAAATGCAAAAGATTCTAGTCAAAAACTGACCCTTACATCCCGTGTAACTCAGTGGTTTAGAGTGTTGTGCTTATAGGTTACCATTTAGAAACTTCACAAAGGTCGGCAGTTCAAACCTGTCCTCGGGAAGGGTTTTTGCTCTGTTTTTGGCCATAGTATTTTATTTCTGTCTTTCAGCATCCTCCCGATTCAATTCCATCCATGTTCCCTGCAGTCATCTTGACGTCAGAGTCGATATATACATATCAAGAGCGTACCGAAATGATAAAGTGATTACATTTTTTGAAGCTATTTCATTGATGTTCAAACACGGCCATGTGAAACCGGAATGAAAAGAAGTCGCCAATCGGATTCGAATGGAAGTATGTTTGAACTTAGGCTCTGTCTCGCAAGATATCAGCCCAACAAAATAATCAGTCCGACATGTCGATAGATCCACATTGTAGCATAAGACAGATAGGCGACAACGGATTCATCTATTAACTATAACAACGCGATCCCGAATGACCTGTCTTGCCAATATAACACTCTCAGCAAGATTACACTTCAAAACCTTCCAACTCGAGACAACAAACAACACCCGCTCTTTACAATCCCATTCCGGTAGTCTGAGTATTTGAATCAAGTCTGACTGCCGATAATGTTGGACCGCGATAATGTTTCCTTGCGTTGACGGCATACCATAAAGCGGCGATAGTTGAGAAACCGGCGAAAACGACTGAAGCGTAGTTCATCGAGGTAGGCGTGACGGGTATAGCGGTAGCTGAAGGGGGTCAATATCCATCTGGATTCACGGAGAAGGTTGACCGGGTACTTACGCATACAAAAGAGGATAATGGAGAAAGAGATCCATACGACAGTTATCAGATTCTAGTGAAAGTTAGCTTGGATCGGGTGAATAAGATGTAGGGAAAGATATAAACTCACAATGATGAAGCCGAATTTACCAAGAGAATACGGGGCATTGGTGACTGCCCTTCTCTTACTCAACAGAGAACATAATACTGGGAAAGCATAAGAACAACCAAGACAAATCGTAGCTACACCGGTAAAAGCATTGAAAGCGGCACTTGACCCGAGATAGATAAGTCCTAATAAAGCGCAAACGACCGTAGAGAGGATAAGCGAATTGACGGGAATGCCGACTCGTGGGTTAACGACTTTCCACCAGTTTGATCCAGGGATACCGCCGTCTCGGGAGAAAGCCCATGTGCAACGAGAAGCGGCGGTGAGAGATCCAATTGTTGCGAATACCCAAATACCGAGGACTGAGAATGTCAGATGCGGAATTATAATGGTGAGAGGAATGAATTACTAAGGAAGAGTAGGCCAAGTGCGGCACCTGCACTACCAGTGACTGTCTTATACAACAAAGGCATTGGCTGTAGACTGGCGACAGCGAGAAGGGGTTCGATGGCTGGGAGAACAAAGTTTATAGGTAGCTAGATGAGTTCAGCCAGAGTGCAATATCTCGAGAGACATCGACAAACAAGGTATACTAAGCCAGTGACCGCGGCAGCAGCGACTGAAAGTACTACACCGAGTCAGACAGACATCACAGCCTTGCTTGGTAGGTCTACTCACCCATAGCTCTCGGTACTTCCCGAGCTGGATTCTTTACTTCTTCGCACAGAGCAGCGACCATACCGTATCTAAGTAGGTCAGTCGTTATCAAGTCTCCGTATGGAAACGCTTACCCCGTCAAAGTGTACGCAGCCTGTAAAAGTCCTACGAACCAAGCCCAAGCAGCTGGCCATCCGGAATACGATGCGTCAAACTTGGTGAATTGGTCAGTATATCGTCGAAGCGGAAGAGTTCTGTCTTACCTGACTAAATGCGAATTCGCCAGAGTTTCGTGTGTCCGCCATGGCAAGTAAGGTCACGATGATCTAGTAAGGTGTTTAGAAAAGGGTCGAATTCGTAGCATATCACTTACACTGAGTATTGTCAATATAAAGTATAGATTCGGCAAGGCGTTTGGGTTTTTGGACTTACATGACGACGGAAGCAGCGGTCCAGTACAGACAGAGAGTATTCAGTTTATCAAGATGCCTAAATTCCGTCAAAACTCTCTACGAGTCATGACTAAAGACTGCTCACTTGGCAAAGAAGATGTTGATAAGGAGGGAAACGAGTAATGAAGCCCAGTACACTAGACATGTTTGCCAAGGAGTCGGTACGTATTCTTCATGATACAGGGTCGCAGCGGCCAGAATGAGTTGACTACCTCCGAAAGTAATAGAGGCAGTAACGCTGGGACTTGATTAGCAAAAGTCACAGTAATCATCGCAGAGAATAGTACCACTCACGTCCAGTTACCAACAGTTCCTAGCCATCCAGTGAGGTAACTTGAGAACGCACTGTATTTCGGTGACGAAAGCATAGCGGACCAATCTGATTATGAGATTTGTTCGGGTATTATACAACTCACAATAGACTCCTCCAGAGGTTGGATATACCGAACAGCTATGATAAGTCAGATGGCGTTTTCAACCTTTTTCATTGAACCAGCTTACATCTCTGCAAGACTCGATGCGATACATAGAGACACGAGCGAGACAAAGATCCACTAGAATCTTATCAGCTAGTGGGAAACATCAGGTCCGGTGAAAACTTACCCCGTATAAAATTGTGACCGGTCCTCCATCCGTTAAAGCGATATTCAACGTCGTACTCGTTCCAAAAGGTACGGCCATAATGGCGAAACTGAGTCCTAATACACTGACCATACCCAAGTTTCGTTGTAATTCCTGCTTATACCCCATCTCCTCTAATCTCGTCGCTGTAGCATCTCCCACCACGCCCTTCTCTACTGTCGGTTGCTGATTCACATTGACCGGTATAGTCTTATCCACGATTTTATCGTCCATATCGAAAAGCGAGTATATCCTTTGGTATACGTTATGTTACAGATAGGATACAAGACAGAGATGATAAAGATTGGGAAGAATACGACCACTCGACATCCTCCGTTTATAAGCGAACCAGAGCTGCGTTATCTATACATGTTTTGAAGGCCTCCCCTAAAGTCAGCCGTTCCCGACTTTCCCCATTCTTATCACATGACCATGACCTATACATTTCGTCACACTCCCAATGGTCAGGTACATGTATAGAAAGCCCAAAGAGGGAGAAGCAAGCGAGATTTACGGGGAAGCGAAGTAAGATCTACAACGTAAGATATCTTCAACAAATCCCGATTCATTCTCAGATAAGCAATAATCTAATGACGGTATTCAAAATATACGTCGGGGGTATATTGGGATCTACAAGGATTATCTTGTGGAGTATCTTATCCTTGGACAGCACAGGCTGATCTTTGATAAGATGGTTCTAATCACGGCGCAGCATTGCATATCCATGTTATGTACACAGGTTAAACTTCAATCCCAAATATTCACACAGAATCATCCTCTTGACTCGTTTTTGTTCTTCAGACTTACTCCAGTCGCTCGTCATAGATCAATCTCACGCTTCCAGATTGATCACCTCTCCAAACCTTCTTCCCATCATTACAGACTGCTACTTGGTCTCTCACATCCGTGATCATCCCCCCAGGACCACTGACGTAGATTGCCAAGCCACCTCCAACTGTCTTCTGTACGAAATCTCTGACGATCTGACCGATATCTGGTCTTTGATGTGCTAAAGATGAATAATCTATCGCTTTCTCCATATCGGAACTACCTGCAGAAGGGGTTTCAAGTGATGACGTCTCTGGTACCTCAGCTTGACGAGTTGAGTGGATGTTAATCTTGATATTATCATCTTGTTTTAGCTGCTCGAGCTCTGATGCAATCCAATCGATATCTTGATTATGTCGAATCACCCATTCCAGCTGAATCATTCGCCCTGATGTAAGACCATGTCGTGATAGGTAAAGGAGGACTGGCAAGACAAATGTTATACCGGTACCGCCAGCGATACACAATATATTTTCATTGTCTTCGACCGCTTGAAGGATATCTTGTCCGTATGGTCCGGTTAGAATGATAGGCGTAGTAGGTGTATCGAGAGCTGTAATCCTTTTGGTTTCACCTGACTTTGCTCGAATTAGATACGAGTGTTGTTCATTAGGTAACGAGAGTGGAGTGAAAGGATGTGATTGCCATATACCGTTCTGACTGAAACAGATATAGAAGTGTTGACCTACATGCCAATCGAGTGGTTGATCATTCACAAAGTCGAGTCGAAAGACATCAGATTCGAAATGTGTGATGGTAGCTGCGATAGTAGAGAATACTCCTTTACCGTCTGGCATGATTCGGTAATGTATAAGAGCTGTACGAGCGAATCTAGCGCCTCTATCCGCGAACCAGAGGAGTAATCCCGGTAAGAGGAAACACTTGAGTTCAGCCCAATGCGCCCAACATGCACCGATATATACCATGGCCAAGACATAATGAGCTTTTCGAAAGAATTCGTATCCGAAAGCACGACGAGCCCAAGAAGTACTTAAACCCCATAAGAGTAGAAGGAGGATAAGAGCGACGATACCCCAGATCATGTATTCCTGCGTGATCCATTCTTTAGCTACCGATGGTTGAGGTTGATAGAATCGGATCTCAACGAGACACCACCCTATAGTGTGAAGGACTGATTGAAGTAGGATGATATGACCTAACCATCGATGAAGAAAGTTGAAATGTTGATATGGTATACCAGTGACGACGGAGAGGAGTGATTCCCTCATGGCGAGCAGGATAGATAGAGGGGTAAGGGCGAAAGCGAATACACCGATTCGATTAGCGAGTGGACCGATAGATGTTCGGGTATTATACACCCCAGGCATCTTCTTTACAGGTGTAATCCAAGTCGCATATTTCATACCGGCAAAAGTGAAAATTGTCATGTACGCCACGATGGCGGCAAGAACGATAACTTGTAATCGAGTAGTCCGACCAAAGATCAATCGAGCTTTTCGAAATTCTGGAAGTAGGGAATGTCGTGAAAATGAAGATATCGTAGATAACCATCGAGAGGAAAACCCAAGTTTGTTGAAGAAGCCCCATAAGAGTAAGAGACCGCCAATGACAGACCACATGATACCCGTGTACAGCATACTCAAATCATGAGAATGGTAGACCAAATCGAGATATTCACATGATCCAGGATCGTTTGTACATGGTACTACTCTAGGTGCATAACCCCAGTGAGGTTCGAGTGTCCCTTCGGAGAAATTCTGGATATGACGAACTTGAATCATGGTGAGGGTATACGGTTGATAATTGACAAATGCATGATTCTTCTATGTATATATGAATCCATGCTATGATGAGTCCATGATATTCTATCCTCTTGGCATTCGCAATATCCTATAAGATTAATGCCTATACAATCCAGAGATAAATGCCTTTTGGTCTCAACAAGTGAGTTTGTGGAGTTTCAGCCAACCACATTTTGGCCTCGTGCTTTGAGGCCATTCTTTCAATCGCGTTTCAGCATACATTGGCGACTTATCAGACTATATAAGTCCTTTCAGCTTCCTGGCGTTGAACATACTCGGATTCAACTGAACTCAGCTACCCATAACATATCATTTTCTACAACTACAACTACAGCTGCATACAATTACACCAAAGATGGACATGGATCATGGCGCTGATGATGGCTCAATGTGCAAGGTCTCGGTAAGTATCAACCTCAGCATCCATTACCATTTCTAAACCGTATAGATGTTATGGAACTGGACCGTCATCGATTCATGTGAGTGAACGCTATAGGAAGACGATGAACAGCCAAGCTTATAACCCCTCCAGGCTTCCTCACCTCCGGTTGGCACGTGACCACCAAAGGTGCCTTTGCTGCCAGCTGTATCGGAGTCGCCTTACTCGCTATTGTTCTCGAAGCATCACGTCGAATGGCTCGAGATTACGATATATGGATCAAGAAACAACTCACCCTTTCCTCCAAACTCAAGGGATATCGAAAAAGACGTGCAAGTCCTTTACAACAACTTGTTCGAGCCGTTCTTCATGTCTTCACCTTTGGAACCGCTTATTTGCTCATGTTATTAGCAATGTACTATAATGGATATATCATCATTTCAATCTTGGTTGGAACGGGAATTGGGAAATTCTTTTGCGATTGGTTAGTATTAGGAGTAGAATCGACCATGTCAGAGGATGATCCTACGGTTTGCTGTGGATGAGAATTTGAGGGATTGAAAGTCTTTGAGGATGATCTGCTTGTAATTACATTAAGCACATATATG
>JALPCA010000212.1:0-16692 GCA_026538345.1 Cryptococcus sp. GC_Crypt_4 | reverse complement strand
GGTAAGGAGCATTTTGTAATTGGTTTGAAACAATCATTAGCATGTAAAACAGCCATACCTTGCGAAAGTCGAACGTGAATGCCTGCAAAGCGGCCAAGACAGGACACGCTTGCGTTTACGAGGGGATCAAATGCATGGTTTAGAATGCACCTATCCGAGCGTTCCCGTCGAAAAGCTTCTGCCTAGCTGGTCCAGCAAAGACTGTCTTCCACAGCTCATCCCTAACCTCATTCAGTGATAGCAGCGATCTCTGCTCTGTATCGTGTTAGCTATACACTGATGTTCTGACAGGTTTAACTCACTGGGATCTTTATATGTGATGTCAAGAAGGATTACCGTGTCTTTCGTTATCTTCAAAGCGTCTAATCCGTATGAGTTCTAAACCCCTTCGACACAAGAAAGTGAACTGACCTGCTGCTAGTAGCTTTCCTACTCGAGCTGGAGTTCCGACTGCTACTGACACTCGAGTCTTAGCTAGATATTTCACTTGTTCGTCCAATTTGAAGTGTTTTGCGAATAGCTAGACCTGATCAGCTAGGCTCGTCTGAAAGCAGAGAAGTGAGCTGACCTTGGCGACCTCTCCTTGTCCCTTTTGTGGCTTGACTGCTCTGACAACATCCGCGCACCTCATTCCAGATAATGAGAGGATGATGACTCGCGGTGTTGATGGTGGTGGTTTCTTGCTCTGCATGGATTTTAGTACTGGTGTTGTCAGCTCAAAGCCATTGTAGTTTGAAACAATCTCACGTATGCGCAGCCGTAGAGCTAATGGCAGAAACGGATCATGCTCCGATGAAGAAGCTGGGTAGTCCGCCGGTGGTAATAACCTATCGGCTGAATTCGGTCAGCTGAAGTGGATCGCTAAAGTTACCAGGTAGCTCACTTGGAATGACAATATCATCAATTTCCATGGCCGTAGATGATGGGAATGTCTCTCTTATTGAAGCTAGTAGTATCTCTGATAGCTTTTCCGTCGAGAAATGGGTCGCAGGTAGTTTAGCCGAATCGATGTTCGTTGGATCTTCTGCCATTCTCTAAGACCCCTATCAGCTAGACCTTTCCCTCGCAGCCCCTTTGACATACCCTCGCTTTCCTCTCCTTCTCCTTTTCCTTCTTTCTTCTTTTCTTCTCTTCCGCTTTGGCTGTATCATCATCATCTTCTACTGCTTTTCTTTTCTGTCCCGATACTTTCGGTGGGTCATCCTCATCCTCATCCTCAATATCGCTGACAGGGGCATGTCCAAGCTCTTCATCATCTTCAAATGCTTCTCCGGACTCGCTACCGGATTCGGCAAGTAATCCTGAATCAAGCTCTAATCCATCGTCAAGATCGTCTCCTCCTGTCTTTGCTGTTCTGGAAGTTGAAGTGGACATTATTCGTTGGAGGTTGATTGTTCCGAGTACAGTAGATGTAAAATCAAAATAAATGGTTGACCTCCACTTATGAAAATGATAACAATGTCAGGCTGACACAACCCTAGAAGGTGTCAGACTGGTGCTTGTTGATCATCCAGGCCAGGCACGTGGGACACCGCATTTCCAGAATAGCACAAATACCGGTGTTGCTCTTTTGATTTTCCCTTTCGACTTGGCCCATTTTTTTTCATAGCTCTCTCTTCAATCATCTTCTCATGTTGTAGATATCTCATAACTTCACCAGCAGAATGCTGATCTCACTTCTTCTTCTGGGCGTACCGATTTTGGCTCAGCTCACACCGTCGCCAGCGTACAACCCCCCACCGGCTTCTTCCGGTACCACCCCTTCCACCGCGGGTTCTAATACGCAATGGTCGAATGTCATGGGGAATGCGTTATGGTTTTATGATGCTCAGAGAAGTGGAGCTCTTGATCAAGGGACATATGGAAATAGAGTATCATGGAGGAACGATAGTTGTCTCCAGGATGGAAGTGATTATGGCTTGGATCTCAGTGGTGGTTGGTATGATGCCGGAGATGTGGGTCCCGCTTGTTCGGGGTGAGACGAGTATCTGACAGATTCAGTACATCAAAGCGACCTTCCCTCTGACTTTCACCCTCTTTGCTCACAGCTGGGGAGCTTTGACACACGGGGAAGGATACAATATGGCGAATCAAACTGCCTATCTGGATGGTACTCTGAGATGGGGATACGATTGGCTCATGAAGGTAAGATCTCATATACTCCGAGATACACAGCTGACAGATCACAGGCCCATCCATCAGACAACGTACTGTTCATCCAAGTTGGATCATCCGATGTTGATAATGGATACTGGTAGGTGTTTAGCGAGAAAACGCGTTTACAAGCTTACGTATCCAAGGGGCGGTGATCTAAATATACCAACACCTCGACCGTCGTATCCTATTAATGCATCGAACCCGGGAACCGATGCATGGGCGTCAGCTTCTGCTGCGTTCTCCATGGCTTCTTTACTGTACAGCCCGGGTACTACCTATAATTCTACGTCAACTTCGTCACCGCCCACATCGCCAAGTCTCGGCAATTCAACATATGCTTCCATGTTATTATCCCATGCTACGTCACTGTACTCAACTGCGAATAATACTACACCATATACTCTCTACGCAACTTCTGTACCGGCTGTGGCCAGCGCATATGGATCGTCTAATTACGGGGGGCATCTCGCTATAGCAGCACTGAGTTTAGCATTGGCGACCAATGAGAGTTCGTACTACGCCGATGCGTATAATCACTATTCAAGTTTCGCTCTTACCGGCACGACAAACCCTTGGAATTGGGACTCTGCTACTCCGGCCTTGTACGTGTTGTTCGCGGAAGCCTCTGTCGCTCGACCTGGTCTGGCCACGGGAGCGGGATTGAACGTCAATGTGACGGGATGGCAGAATGAAACAGAGGCATATTTCGACCGAATGCTGGAGGGTAACACCAAGAGGACTTATTTGACAAGAGGTGAGGTGGATCTTACGCAGCGAGTCGTTGCTGATCTTCAGGTGGACTACTCATTTACGAAGGCGACTCTGACCAAGCCTCACTGAATCCAGCAATGTCCGCAGCTACACTCATGTTAAAATATGCACCTCTAGCTTCGAGCTCGGACAAGAGTGCTCAATATGTCGTTGGTACAGGGAGATGCATCAAGTACGTCAACTGATATCCTGTAGGCGTTTGCACAACGACAGCTGGATTACTTTATGGGTAAGAACTCAGAGAATGGCAAGTCTATTATAACACCTGGTTGTCGACGAGCTAACGTGTTTTAGCGGTTTACATGGTTGGTCAGCACCCAAACTCTCCTCAAAACCCTCACTCTGCACCAGCATCCGGCGGTAACAACATCAATAACATTCGTAACGACCCGCCTACCGAAGCTTATGTCCTGTACGGAGCCGCTGTTGGAGGTCCCTTGGCCAGCGACAAATTCTGGGACTGGAGAGATGATTGGGTTCAGACAGAAGTCGCACTTGATTACAACGCGATGATCCCGACTCTGGCGGCCATGCAGGTGAGCAGTCTCTCTCTACCGTTATTTCATTTCATGCTGATATCTCAGCTCGTCAATGGCTCATCTGATCCGTACTACGTAAACGTCCAAGCTGGGACATATTCCATCCCTTCGGGACAGCCTTGCGACGATGCTTTACCCTGCAAGAGCGGTATTTCCGGTGGTGCTATTGCAGGTATCGTCATTGGTGTTATCGCTGGTTTGGCAATTCTCTGCGGGCTGTTATGGTGGTTCTTCAGAAAGGATATCAAGGGATGGTTTGGTAGAGGTTAGACGGGGGATATGGAGCACGACCATAGGACTTTTCATTAGACCGCAATACGAGTACATAGAGTAATCATAATAGCATCATAATCGGGCATAACGCAATGCATCACCAAAGTCATTTCGCTCAGCATGGTCGGATGGTCGTTCTCATATTGTGGCGAAATCCTTTATTGTCCACTCTCCTTTGAATTGTTACTCCTCACAAGGGTTCTCTAGCGATTATGACTGATGATCTGTAGATGACGAGGATGATAGTTACAAAGGTTGGATAGGTGAGAAGTCAGATACATTGAAAGTCTGGGGAATATCGTTGTAGCGCAGCCTTCGGTTTTATACATTTACCTCTCGGTTGAAATCCATCCAACCCCCTTGATCTTCTACGTGACCCAAATTCGATAGTTCTGCCAAAATCACCATGTCGTCAAATCAGCCTCAAACAGAGAATAGGACTTGCATGTATGTGTTATACATGAATACCGGATTTCTGGCTGGGTTTATCATATCTGATGTCGCGTAGCCTTTCTCCTCCTCCCGCTTATACCCATTCTCCACCACTCAAACATACCCCAATGTCCATTCAACAAGTCTCGAATCCACCTGCGGCAGCGACAAACCCGAATGGATCAGCAGCCAGTTCTTCTACCGTAGTGGACCAATAGGCTCAACGAGCGTGAGTCCTATATTTCAGATCTACCGATCTTACACCGTCTTCCGATTAGGCGAGGTGAATCATAACAATGCTGAATCAACCGTAGTGGTGATGTCGAAGGGGATAAATACGCAAGTTGGTATCCCGGTGATACGAGTAAGGACGGACGACCAGCTTGGTGGAATCGAGTGTTCTGTTGCGGGTATGGTCTTGGCTGTGTTCTCTGTCCATGCGGAAGTTGGACGTGTCATCATGAGCGGAGTTGAGCGGTGAAGGTGGGTTTCGAGGTGTAGGGGTGTCTTAGTAGTATGGCGATATGGATTCGACTTAATGCAGTAGTGCGATTGAATCGCTGGTCTATACGTCCCGTTGAAGCTTTTCGACGCTTATACACCCATATCGACTGTTGATCCTTCTGCATTGATCTCGACCACTCCCCACCTTTCTATCTTCTTATCATCGAGCCAGAATTCGTGTCCGCCATGCCCTCCATTCACCTTCTCCCTCTCATGGAATCCCACTTTACTCCTCTTCGCTATCCTCTCTCTTCTCTTCTTCCGGCTCATCCCGTCTAATCCCTTGTCGGTAGATATTGCAGTTGGCGGAGCAGGTATAGAAAGTGTATGAGAGCACTGTAAGCATGTACTATGAGTGATGTTCATTGTCCCTTTATTGGCTGCAGATGTCAGTTCTCGACTACCACCTTTCTAACTATAGACTCACGTCGATTTCGGATCTTACTCGTCAAACCAGGTATATGTACTGTCCCACATGATCCGCAGATGGATCTCTTCAATGAAGGATCCCTAGTATCATCAGGATCAATCACTTCTCGGGGGCCAGAAGGGACAACTTACAGTTTCAACTGTGTATGAACTCCCATTTTCTTGGTCGTCTTCATTGTCCCTTTTGCTAGATTTCCAAACTTGTCTTCCGCTGTGGCATCTTCATCGTCCGCAGATATGAGCTTCCTCTGGCTTCTCATCGCTCTCTTTGCAGGAGGCGTTGACTGATCATTGCGCGAAGAGTCCCCTAGGTTCTGCAAAAAGGCAGAAGCTTGAACAGCAAAGTTTATACGTTGATACAGCTCTTTTTGAGGTAATGGCGGGACAGTATGGACTTTGGACTGTCCATCAGCTTGGCTTTTCTTCCCCATGATGTTGGGAAGCGCTGGATCTTATTAGATTCCGCAGGATATTGACAATTCGAGTGAGTTGTTGAACGTACAAAATGATCAACATGATTTTCCGGAGTTCGCGAATATGTTACCGAGAAATCAATACCACCAGACTATCATATCTCGATTTCTTACTGTATTTCAAGGACCTGGTATCTTGTATTGCTGATGTCTCAGCTCATGATCACAGGCGTGAGAGTATCGCTCTAGATCTTGAAGCTGCTTTACCCAAGATTGGGAAGTCATGTTACCACCTCAACAGAAACGCAAGACCGGTAAGTCAAGTGGTTCCTGCTTTACTCAAGGTTGTTTCGACGTACTCATGCGGTTTAGCAGCGACGATAGTACCCGTATCATCACAAGGATCTCAAGGATCTCAAGATGAACCGATTACAATCGATTTTGAAGCTGAAGATGTGATACCCAATTCAAATGGTCCTTCATACGGTATACCAGGTTTCGGAATGGGTAAGTCGCTTCATGCGAGTCGCGAGTCAGTATAGAACACTGATATGACTAGCGCATGCTTCCGGTTCTGGTTCTAGAATCAATCTACCTTCTACTCCAAAGACTAAATCTGAATCGCCTGATAAACGTAGGTATCGACACTTTGCCAGGAAACGCGTCAAGCTAATTGTAAACAGGTCGTAAGAGGTTGACAGCGTCTGCGGCGTCGAAGCCGGATGGTAAGTTTATTTGTGCTTTTGGTCAATATGACCGTAATTGATGTACTTCAGCTATCGATCTGACTCTATCTTCTGACGATGAAGATCCAATCATCTCTAGACCAGTAGTTCGCCGTTCATCTAGGAAGATCAGCAGTCCTCTTGAACCTAGCTCGAACTCCATGGTGAATTCGATCAACACTAGCCCGGCGGTTCGCCGTACACCTAGGAGGATCAGCAGTCCTACTGACACGAGCTCGAGCACCTTGGCAAATCCGTTGAACCTTCAACTTCATTTACCCAGGATCATTCCGCCTCCAAATTTAGGTATAAACACAGAAATCGAAAGATTTGGGCAGAATGAGGATGAGAGAATAACCAGTGGAGATAAACGCAAAGGGAAGATGAAGGAAATCTACGAGGACAAGGAAGACAGATCAGGATCCAGTTCGAGACAGAGAACGATAGATCTCGAGCCTGAACGAGCTATAGCGGAGACGATAAAGCAAGACCTCAATGAAATAGAATCATCACAACATGTTCCAACGGGTACCTGGGGTGATCTCACGCCTTCCAAACTTCCTGAACGACTGCAGAGACATCTCGATGCTCAAGCACGGGTTACAGGAGGTCAGGATATATCGAGAACCGAGGAGGAAAAGAAGATGGATCAAGTCTGGATCAAGAGCAAAAGCAAGAGTAAATCCCCGTTACCTACAGGAGCATGGGGTGATCCTATGCCTCTACAATTACCGAGAAGATTGCTAGAAGCGCTGGAGAAGGAAACGAGGGAAAAGTCATCGCGGACCACGCTGAACCAAGAAATTGTCGAAGAGAGTGAAACAGCACCCGAACGATCCTCATCGACCTTGCTCGTCGATACTCTAACCATCCCGTCAGAATCAACACAGCCTGTTGAGGTCGCTACACAAGGCGACAATGGGTCCCCCCCGCTAAGTGACGATCCAATACGACCTACATCCTCCTACCATGTTCCCACGGTTACTCCCATTTCCCAGCATGTGCCAGCTGGTTCCGGTCCTGGAACATGGGGCAATCCCATGACTTTTGATCTTGACATTATCAAACGTCGCCGAGATCATTCCGAAACACCTCCCTCCGAGATCGGTATTGTTCCCCTGAAAGCGTCAAAGATTAGGAGAATCTACTCTCCTGATCCGGTTGAGAATCTAGATGTAGTTATACCGGTGTTACCACAATCTGTACCTACTATAACGACCGTACCTAGACGACTAGGTCCAAGTTGGGTTGTCTCTGAGGCTCGACCTACTTCTCAATCTCGATCATCTCAAGAGCTTGTCGAGATTCCTCCTATCGGTGCTTTATCTACTGCTGCCACTATCATCGAACCGGAATCAGCTCAAATCACAGCTGAAGAAGCGGACAGTCTCCTAAGCTCCCCTGCCATAGCGGGTGTTGACCTCTCTCAGGTCTTGAATCAACAGGCCGAGCAGCAGGTCGGTCAGAACGCCGTTGAACTGGACATACAGGAGGATACCCAGGTGGGCATCCACGATATGACTACGGAGGGATCCTCGCACGTACTCCGAGAACCTCTCTTCAACCCGATAGATGATGATGATCTGGCGGAACTTTATTCCTTTGATAACACAGAACAGGCTGTCGACGGAATATCCGGCGGGTATACTGGAGTGTCCATTCTCGAAGTTATACAGGTGGATACGCAAAGTGAGCCGGCGGTTGCTATCTCAGTGGAAGTGCCACATGCACCGATCTCGATTGACCTTCCTGTTAACGACCCGCGTGTGGTTGTCGAACCGAGTATCGTGGATCCGGAAATCAGTAATCCGGTACCAAACCAACTCTTCGAGAGCGCTGTCAATCAATTGCAAAGCTTGTCAGAGAATTTCATTGCAGGCGCTGCTTCTCTCCGGGCTGTCTCCGTGGCTCCTAGTACTGCACCATCCATTGAAGAGATTCCCGCCGAGGTGTTCGTTGCTCGAAAACGTATCAAGATCCCCGAGTTCGTTAGTGCTCGACCGGAGGGCATGTCCACTACAGAATACCTCCATATGCGGGTCCGACAGGGAAGAACGGCTTCGACACCGAGAACTGCGACAGAGGTTAAAATGGAGATCCCATCGTCGCCTCTGGTCGTTGATCCCGATGTGCGGAATTCCAGACCTGTATCCCCTATATCACGTCCGGATAGCATCGGACCTGGCAAAGCCCCTTCTGCCAGATTTCGCGCATTGGGTGACGAACTGAAAGATATGACTCGTGCCGAGTGGAGGAGGATCGTAGACGATGAAGGTGTAGATGATGTCGAGCTATTACTGGATGACGATGAAGTATCTCATCCTTCTAGCGGACCCTCTTCTGCTTTGAGGGACCAAATCGAATCGCATTTATCACCATCTCGACTGGAAGATCCAACTCAGCAACCACCTGAGGATCGACGTGGGGCAGCTAAAAGGGAATTCAACAGTGCATCGATTGATGACTGGAATTCCCGTGCACCATTCCTCACTAGAAACCCAGCATTACATCGATCAATCTTCGAGGCATTCGTTGCGGAAAAAGAATTGGAATCAGGTCCGATAACCGTTGTCAATAATGTTGATACGGAAGGCGCACCACCTGATTTTGAATTTGAATATTCAAACGAAATGTTATATCATCCGAATGTACCTGATCCTGAAAAGGGGTTAGGTTGTGGATGTGATGGTCCTTGTGATCCGAAATCGACGACTTGTACTTGTTTGAAGAGACAACAGGCGTATTTCTACGATTTACCAATTAAGGGTTTCGCTTATGATAAGTGAGTTGTGTAACGTTGTGATGCTTAGCATCAGACTGATGGGAAAAAGTCGGGGGCTGGCCAAAGAATTCTCGATCCCGATATGGGAGTGTGGAGAGACTTGTGGATGTCCGCCGAGTTGTACAAATAGGGTGAGTCCATATTGGAGCTGGCGATCCCAGGACCTAATATTGTTAGGTTATTCAAAAAGGCAGGAAAAGGAGTACAAAGTTGGAGATTGTGAAAACGGTATGTGTGACAATGCAGATACAGCGAGCCCTTTTCTGATCACTTATAGAGAAAGAAGGGATGGGGCGTCCAAGCTAAAGGCCCAATACCTAGCGGAACTTTTATTGGGATATATGCCGGAGAACTGATTACGGAGGAAGAGTCAGAACAAAGAGGAGAACTCTATTCTGAGATTGGACGAACGTGAGTTACATCGACTCCGCGCTCACCCAGAGTATTGACCCTCGTCTTCCAGCTACCTCTTTGATCTAGATGGATGGCAGATCTCGAATCCACCCGCTGGCCTAGAAGCGATTGATCCTAGATTGTCTGAGATTGCCGAAGCAGCTGCACATAGAGCCAAGCGCAAGTATTTAGATGAAGATCAACCGGGATTATATAATGCGTATAGTGGTGAGTTGGAGCGTGCTTTTGTCTGTTCTCAACTGACAAGATCGTAGTGGATGCTTTCCACTATGGAAATGTGAGTACAAAATTCCACGGGGTCTGTACGGCACACTGACTTTTTCCAGTACACTCGATATTTCGTGAGCGAATCGAGCAAAGCAGACTACAGGTGCTGATCGAGTAGAACCATTCATGTGATCCGAATCTCGAAATCACCCAGTGCTATGTTAGAGTGCGTCCTAGTTTGCTCTCGTACACTCAAAGCTAATGAGCCTTAGGATTTCCATCCAGAGAGACCTTTGTTAGTTGACCCAACCGAGAATAGTCTTCCTAAACTGACACGATAGACTGGTGATCTTCGCTAGGAGGGACATCAAGGCGAAAGAGGAACTCTGTATATCATACAAGGGTACACCGGTGAGTACTGCGTATTTTCTTTTGAAATGTCGCTGAAGGGATGCTGCAGGATGCCGATCCAGTCCCCGAACCGGTCATTGCGAAGAAGACAGGAAAAAAAGGTAAAGGAAGGATATCGAAGACTTCTGCTACTGCGCATGTATCGACCAAGAATAAGAAGTCGAGCAAGGATGATCAGAATCAGTGCTATTGGTGAGTTGCTGTTCCATTAAGAGGATAACCAGCTGATACGGGTAGCAATGCGAAGAATTGTGATGGAAGGATGTTCAATTTAGAGTGATTGTTCAGTCGAGTCTGGTATGGGTATGCGACGAAGATCTGCGTTTGGGATCACATCGCGATCTCGTATGGTATGAAGAACGATCTCGTGATGAATCAGGAGGCGGTAATCAAAGTGCAGTTGATCGAGCTGAGAGTGATTAGAAGCAGGGTATAATGAATGCTATGATGAATTGTACTTTCTAATTTCGAATGATACTATGATGATCTCCCTTGACCAATACTTAGAGTGATACCTTTCGCTTCATCTCCCAATGCCATTTCTAATGCTTGTTCAAGCTCTTCCATTAACTCTTCTGCATGGATGTCAGTTTGAGCAATCAACGGAAAGCGATAAACTCACCAGCTTGAGCTAACGCTTCTTTATATTCAGCATTAGCGACCCCCATCTCTGCTTGCAGCTGTTCTAATCGTTTTGCCTGAACATCATCAGGGTCTTGACTGATGAGTGGGAAATAACCACTTGCCCTCTCATCACTATCGTCTTTCTTTGGTAAAGCTGCTATGAGCGTTTCAACATCTTTCGACCTCCTTATGATATCCGCTACGAATGATTCTATAGCGGCTAAGATATCAGCGAGTTTTCGCTAGAGATAATAAGACAACAAGGGAGAAGGAAAGGAGGAAGAAGATATATACCCTTGTAATCCCTTCTTTTGGCTGCGATGGGAGTTTGAAGTGTAGCAGGTATAGATTGAGAAGTCTGTTCGAATTGAGTTCGTTTGGTTATATATTCTATTGATTTATGCGTTATTGTCAATAACTAGAGGATCAGTATGAATCAGAGGGTAATGATGGTGAGGACAGAGTCGATTGAAAGGTTGGGTAGGGAGTCGGTGACTTACATCTAAAATGGCATCTTGTAGCTACACTCAGTTAGTGGTAAACCTTGAATCTCAAGTTCCCATATAAGCTTACTTGAGTGATCCTGTCCTACCAAAGTTGGTCAGCATTCTCTCGTCGAAAGCAAACTCTGCACCCACCATATCAGTGGAAAGCTCCTCGCTGAGCATCGCTGCCGCCTAGATCATCTCTCTATCGGGGTGAGGAGGAATATGGGTTTATCGCATGCACGTATAAGCGCTTCCGTCCAAGTGTCAGCGGCTACATGTATGAGGATTTCACATGGGACTCACAGTTGGAGATGATGATCGACGGATGGAAATAAGTTGAAACACAAAATCCGACATCAAGATTGTCAACAAAGCTTAACCGGCGGAGGTTGTCCACTTCACTGTCTCATCTGTACTTGTCCTGTAAATTGAACTTATCCCACTGTATCATCTCCCGAATCCTTGGTAGGCTAGCAAGACTGCGCATATCCCCTAAACTAGGTCTCCAATACGTCCAATAACCCTCATTCACCATGGTATCCTCCTCCAAACTCAAGCCTAGACTTAAAAAGACCGAACTTTACGATGAATTCAATGCCCTACTCAGCCCTACTCTCAACCATCACAGTCGTTCAAGAACCTATGACGAGATACATAAAGATACGAAACAGCTAGGGAAGATGATATTCGATTATGGGATACCAGAAGTGGTCAGTGATGTGTGTACCCTTCAGAGAGGAGAATTGATTTTGGGTAGGAAGGTAGACCGCCATTAAGACCGAGAATATGGAAATTGATGTTGGGTGTCAAGAAGCTGCGTATGGAAGATTACCTTAAATGGGTGAATATGGGTCCTTCAGAAGTTAGCGATAAGAGTGGGTACACGAGATATGTCAAGGGTGATATACAGCATTACTGATATTTGGCTAAGTCAAGAACGATAGTTTCAGGACGATGGCAACGGATACTCAATTCAAGGGGAAAGTGCAAGAGGACATGACTATACGACTATTGGAAGCTTTCGTTTGGAAGAATAATCGTGTGTATAGACAAATTTGCTCATGACACGTCTTCTGACAACTTTCAGGAAACGAACGGAATGACCTCCCCTTCACCTATGTTCAAGGTAAGACTGGCCTGTTTTGGAGATCCGGACTAACATATCAGGAATGAACGTCCTCTCCGCTCCATTCCTCTATGCCATGCCATCTGAGCTCGAAGCGTTCGCCTGTTTCTCCACATTCATCGAAAACAAATGCCCATTATATGTCCAACCAACTCTTACAGGCGTACACAGGGGTCTCGACGTGAGTCCAATTCATATTTCGACATGTATACTTAGGCTGATCGACATCATAGCTATTGGATAGATGTCTTCAGATTGTCGATAAAGAGCTGTTTGATTACCTTAGAAGCAAGAAACTTACTGCTGAGATCTACGCTTTTGCTTGTAAGTTCTTGAAAGCTTGTATGGTAGTGCAGAACTGATCAAACTTCCAGCCGTCATGACTTTATGTGCGTGTACACCACCTTTAGAAGAAGTCTTGAAGTTATGGGAGTACGTCTCCATTATTGCTCAATCAGTTAAAAGTACTGATTCCATCAGCTTCTTACTTGCTTTTGGCGTCCATATGAACGTGATCTGTGTGATTGCGCAGTTACTAGCTTTTAGGGAAGAGCTCATGGCATCCGCTTCGTGAGTCACTCACTGTCCATTGTGCTCAAGCTGACACGCTCGCTCTAGACCCATCAAGCTACTTCGAACTTTTCCACCACTCAAAGCGAACGATATGATTCCCGTGGCATATGCAATCGTCAAGGAATTGCCTGATGAGCTATACACGGAACTTGTTGGGCATCCTATAGCTCAGTGATGAAGAAAAGAGGACGATATGATCTTGGGGCTCTGATTTAGGTAATCTCGTCTGGAACCAGCATGATCCCTCCCCAAGGCTTGTGACGATAACGGGCAAAAGACAAAATACCCAGTTGTAGATTATAATGCCAATCATGAATATCATAAAGTTTACTATACCTCATTATCGTTATTACTATCGTCAAAAGTCGTTACTCCCATCTCTCGTATATGTCATCTAAATTATCCCCTATTAGATCCTCCCTCCAAGCTGTCTTCCCGGTACGACTCTACTCTCCGGGGTGCCCGCCGCGCCAGCATCATTGTAGGTGTTCCACAAACCAGCAGCAACGTCTTGATCATCATTCTCCGATTTCCCCTTCCCAGGGGCGATACCCGTATGGCTATTCTCGCCATCTCCTATAGGTTGTCTGGGAACTATCCTTCTCCCTCCTCCTGCAACTGACGTTGAGGCGCCTTTAATCCCCCTGACAGAAGTCATAGACGGAGCTCTATCATTCATAGGATTTTTCGACTGCTGGACAGGCTTCGTAGATGAATTCCATGGTGGTCTTACCGGTCCACTAGTATTCCTATCTGCCGGCGTCAAAGCCGGACTGGCTCTACCATTCACCGTAGCCGTATGCGTTGTTCCCATGGAGACCGAACGATTCGCCATTGCAGGTGGTAGAGAACTTCTTATCCTCGAATTTGGTCGGATCGTCGTATCACCATTGAGACCTTGTTGTTCAATATCAGGAGATCGTAAACGATGAGCAAACTTTGCATTCGCCTCTTTACCCGTCATATGTCCACCGGAAGATCGTTTCTGTGGCCATGGCCCTACGGTTGGGTTATTTGCGGAGAACGTCCTCGTGGCAGGTATTCCCGTCGCCGGTAAAGATGTCTTGGTCTTCCGAGTGATGGGCTTGATCTGATCTGATCCTTTAAACGCGAATGACATGACGGATAATCGATCAGAGACCATTGTATCTGTATCTGTACCGGCTTTGCGTGGGGTCGATCTTGCTGGAGATAGCACTCCATCGCCTTTGAGTGGTACTTTAGTCGGTTGTTGAGGTGTGTCTGGAGGAGAAGCAGTGATCGATGCAAGTGTGCGGTCTTCTGAACTGCGTTGGAGCGATGGTTCCGATGGACGGGATCGAGCGTGAGAGATTCTGCGATAATCAGCATGAGCTCATTGCAACGATCGATATAGTCTCACTCTTCCATGTGCAACCTGTGAAGGTCAACAAATCTAGCTTGGCAAATGATCTCAGTACTTACAAGCCTTCGGTGCTGCCCGTATTCTGCTTGAGGTGCCACTCATGGACCTTTACAAACTACATTTGTTAGCTATGCCGTGAAGCGGATGTATGGCAAGGCCAAAACTCACTCGATACAAGTTTCTCGCTCCAATCGAGCCACCTCGTCTCCCCGTCGTCGCATACTTCGATTTTCCACTTAATTCAGGCAGTGAATCGCTTCTTGTCGCTTTGCTTTTTACACTTGATAGCGGTAAATTCGTCATGCCAATACGTTCGCAAAGGAGTGAAATATCGGAGAAGCGGCTAGAACGCTACATTAGCGCTATGCGATGATTTGCGGTGCTAGACTTACACGATCCAAAGATCTGACCCCTCTCCGTGCCCTTTGAGGATATCACTTAGACGTTTCAACGATCTTCTTTGTTTACTTGGATCTTTAACCGTTGGTTTATGATCGTTTATAGGCAGACCTTCCGGTGTTTGTAGTTGAGTCTCACTGACCAGCAATCGATTAGGTTTCGGCGCCATGAGCATCTGAAAGTGTGATCAGCGACATTTCCCATACTAGTTGCGAACGACTGACCTTCTCTTTATCCAGCCCATCGATCCTTGCCCATACATCTCGCGTCTTCTCCCTCTCCTCACTGCTTGCTTTCTCATCCTCGATAGTCCGGACGATTTCTTCGACTTCGTCAACCATCTTGAGAGTTGCTTCATATTCCTTCAAACTTGGATCCGTATTGAATAGTAGATTTTGAAATAACAGCGGGTATTTAAGTAATCTCTGGAAAGATTTCGATAGCGATATAGCTAACCCTGATTCTCCTCTTTCTGCTGCTAATTCTTCAAGCGATAATAGTTTTTTGCCTAATCGACCTAGATCTGTATTTTCCAGATGTCGAGAGGAACGTTTGGCTAAAGAGGCAGTATATGTGCTCAGAGCCGTTTCGACCTGTTCCAGAGCCGCTTCAAGATGCAAAACATAGGTAGCGTATTCACGCAAGATGTAAGACTAGCAATGGTCAGCTTAGGCTCCCACACACAAGTAAACACAAGCTCACGTGAGAGGTGAAAACATCTGCTAAAGATCTGACCAAGGGATACTGGTTCTCGTACCGCCTTCTCAGTGCGACCGCAAGTTTGATATGTCCTTCTAGTATCCCACTCGATAGTACCGTCAAAACCTTCTCTAGATCTTCAGGTAATGATGGTGTTTGACTCTTGGTTGAAGACGTAGAACTTCCCGACACATTCCGACTCTCCGATCTCCCGAATCTCGTACTCCCGGGATGGTATGAGATCCTGTTCTGACTTGAAGAGCTAGATCCCGCATCGCGCTTCGGAGGTGGAAGTGAATGATGACTCCGACTTTGGTTGTTCAAGGTCGAACCACTTGCTTTTCGACTTGGCTTCTGGGTAGGTCGGCCATTGGTGAGTTGATTGTAGGCATTCATTCGTGCTGTACTCGAAGTTTGGGGGATAGTGGAGGTAGTATATTGTGCGGCGATAGGCAGGAAATCGAATGACTCGGTGGGTGATGTGGGGGAAGGAGATGTAATTCCTGGGGAAAGAGTACGAGCAAGGGTGTCTGAAGGATCAAACATACCCACAGTGAGTGATTTGGCGGACGGAGGCAGAAGAGCTTGACAAAACGTCTCGTTGAGCTTCACTAATTCTTGCACGTATCTGTCTCGAGTGAGCTCTCGGTACAAGGAAGATCGACTACTCAGCTCACCGTTCCTCACTACTGACAATCTCCCAAAGCACCTCCTGTCTCGTCCTTTCTCTTGGCCCCAAGTTGGCTATAAGATCATCCTCGGCCATATCACTCCAGCTATTTGGTGGAGGAAGGTAACTCCTCGTACTACCTCCCCCAGTAGAATGCTCAGATGGTATAGGTGATCTATTTCCTTTTGTTGGACTACCAGTAGAAGGTCCAGATGACAGGATAGATGATTTTCTGGTTATAATTGGTTTAGGAATGAATGGGAGGGATTGTCGAGATGTTGATCTTGATTGTGCTGAATTCGATCTTGACCCGCCGAGTATACCCAGGTTTGGTCGCTTCACCGGTGATGCCGACCTTGAAGATGGTATTGAAGATGGTCCGGGGTTGTCGTCAACCTGCGCTTCTAATTCCGCCATCATGGGTATCTCCTCTAACACCAAAGATGTCGTTGGCGTGGGAATAGGTGATCTGAACGTAACCTTTTTGACATTATGCACTTCAGATCCAGCACTGAACGTCCGCCCTCTGATTGTCTGATCTCCATCTGGAAATACCACCTCCAGAGGTACTTCCAATAGCCCAGACTCCCGCGTTTCCTCGATTGATTGTGGGAGATCAGAATTGGAAGATTGGCATGATGATTGAGAATGTAAAGCTGCTATTGGTGTGGA
>JALPCA010000211.1:0-16694 GCA_026538345.1 Cryptococcus sp. GC_Crypt_4 | reverse complement strand
TTCCGATATATCCACATGACGAACAAATAGCGCGTGGTGGAGTGGTAGGTGCATTAGAAGTGGTATCGAGATATGGTAATCTGGGATTTGAAGGCTAAAGTCATGAGTTTTTACATCTCAAAGCTGAAAGGGAGCAAGAGGTTAACAACCACGAACCAGTTCTTCCACCCAATCCTTTAAGGATTTCTTAGCGTATAAGATCTTTCTAACGTTTCCCGTCTGTTTCTTCTTTTGAGAGTTTACTGTTTGGTTGTTATTCGTTGGTATACCAGGTATCCCCACTTTGTCATTTGAAGGTACGAAAGAGCTTTGAGGGATATCCGTCGGGTTCGTTCTCTACGACCTCATCAGTCCCTCATTCTCATACTCTCATGACCACCAAGATTCCTCTACGCAATGAGCCGAAGAACGGAAAGACCCACCTCGAGATCATCAAGTCGTCTTTGTAGTCGACGAGCTCGAAACTCCAATAGAGCTTCAGTTTGACGATGATTAGTGGGATTCGACTGATTCTGCGGTTGTGTTTGACCTCGAGTCGCTGGATCTGTCAGCTCACTCATCGATTCACTTTATAAGATACTCACGTTGATGTCGTGATGGAGGCATCTTTCCTACCTAGCTTACTCTTGAGGTGTTCCAATGAGAAGAATCGATGATAGATAGATATACCGAGATACAAGTCGAAATCCAAGGATGAATTAGGTCACAGATTGTTATTATGCTTTATCAACAAGTATTCTCCCAATCGCATCTCATGCATTCATCTCTCATCATCATTGTATTCGAACATACCCCCAGTGGACTAGCTACAACCCAACTCAACGATTCTGGCAATACATGTTCATTGTCAGATCGACCAGACAGATCATAACGTATAACCCATCGATTCTTCGATCTTTCGCCTCTTTCACCCAAATGTCTGTAGACGATATCCAATCTAAACTCTTTGGTAGGGAGGAACTCCCTCCTTTAGTACCCAAGAAAGTCTATGATAAGAGTTTAACAGGGGATATCAAGAAGTTGAAAGAACATTATTTCGTCATTGCAGGTATGTCCATATGGTATTCAAGATTGGTCTAGAGGTAGAGAGAGGTATCATGGAGAATCGAGTTAACACTGGAACGGAATGTTCAGAGTAACCTGCGGAGATGGAGTATCAAGATGGAGGTTACTGTTTCAGGCCATACCCAATTCCTACGACAAACCATAGACGATCTTGACTAACCCCCCAGCTCTCCATCTAGCCAATGATGATATTGAGAATTGTCATTTAATAGCTCAAGATCACGAAGGAGTATGTCCCTCTCTACTGATCGCTCGGGGTATATTAATCGACAGGACCCGACCGCTGATTTATTACATGCGACATTACATCGACGAGAAGGTATGTCACCTTCTGATATATGGGAGTGTGGTCCTCAGAACTGATGATTTCAGGCGATTACTGGAATTCAAAGTAGTAAGTCTTGACTCATCTTGACATCTCAAGGGTGTACATCTTGATATACCGGCATACAATCCAGTTATCTTTATGACCCCGTTGTTCCCTTCCTACGCATCTGCTGAGGTCTGCTGAGATTTCTCTCTCTCTCTTCTCTCTCTCTCTTCTCTCTCTCTCTCTTCTCTCCTCTCACCCCTCTCTCCCGATAATATCTAGCGATATTGCCTCTCCCCTTTGCCAGCCACTGACCACCACCCCAGTTGGATCTCCCGAATCTCCTCTCACTCTCTCATACCCGCTCGAGCATCCGCCAAATCTTTCGTTGACGCATGTGAAAGAGCATCAAAAGGGTCTTCAGAAGAAGATGTCAACAAGTTGAAAGAAAGACAATGGGAAGAGATCAAGAGTTTGGTCATTTGGACGAGGGAGAATTTGTGATTGTGGTGAAGGAATCGTTTCAACGCTTTTGTATCCTGTAGACATTGGATGTAGCCCTTGGTGAACAGTCCGACATTTGCTTCCTGATGATCTCGATAACTCTTCAGACTCCGACTCTGCTGACAGATTTTCGTATCGCGACACGCCATCACAGCTTGCTTCAACGCACATGAGTATCGTCCAATCCAGATTGGTACACTTCATCAGTACAACCTCATCCTTCCATTCGTACCCGATCCAATATCATAAGATCGCATCACCTCTTCCCCCACCCCTCTTTTGCTCCCTACTCACGGCCAAAGCTCTAAATCCCCATACTAGATTTTCGTAAACCACAAACGTCGTACATGTTCCCGGTAAGATTCTCAGCGCATTCGTCCCTAATCCTTTATAGAAAGCGAGCAGTCCTTCTCGTTTATACGTTGATAGTATTACAGAAGGGATTGTAATTTTGGGTGTACCCGGTTGAGGAGTTGCGTTCTAATATCATAAGTCTCTTACCCTTCATTTAATCGAGGAAGGGGGCTTACCTGTATTCGAGCTCTGACTACTTGATAAGGATATGTCAGAGCGATGGCTACTAGTTTTGACCATCCTGACGCGAGGATATATTCAGTATTGGTCTGGATATGTTAGCTCTATCGCAGCCTGGGCATTTGTCCCTCTATGCCCTCCCGTCTAATCTGAAAACAAATGCACTCACCAACTTCTCATCCTCCTGCCTCCATTCTCTACCTTTCGTCTCCCACAATTTCCTCTTGATATCCGTCCTTCTCCTCTTGATCGCTTCGTAGGTCGCAAATTGAATAGATCCATTTGATACACCGACAAGGGCAAGTAGAGATCCTTTATATAACCCTCTTATCCCTTCTCTCGTGTATATCGTTTTAAGTGCACCTGGATATCAGCTCGGATTTGTTATGGTGAATTGTATCTGTATACAAGCAGGTCAGAAGGGGGTTAAGAAATACTTACTCGATAACGTCCTATATGCTGGATCACTTGCTCCCGTCGCGAATACTCGAGTCTTGACCACCCATATCGGATTCGTCAACATGGCAGTGACAGCGCCTGACAGGTCAGTATAGCTTGCACATGGTTTACACGGATAAATCCTCTCGTCCATGGCATGATCTCCACTCGACGATCAGATCACTCCGCTAGGATGTCTATCCTCCACTGTAATTCGTAGACCATGACACCTCATTCTCCTCCTCCCACCCATGACTCCAAGGAAAGATTCCACTCACTAGCTTCAGCAGCCGCTAATAAATGTTGCGTTGAAGTCGTCCTATAATTCGGATCTGACCCCTGCATCTGTTTCTTAATCATATTGTAGCTGAAACGTCAATATCACCATGTCCTAGGTGGTTTCTGACCGCCGCAAAGCAAAGGCGCACTTACAATAAGAAATACAATCCCCACGAAGAAGCTCCTCCTACTAAATTCGGTACTAATCCTCTATACAGTCCTTTCCATCCATCTTGCATTACCGCCTCTTGTAAAGCTCTATACACTCCTGTCCCTATTCTCGGTTTACGTTTGATTGCATCCTGACTTGAGCTATAAGTGGGTCGATCGGATTGTATCGACAGAGAATTCTTCGAAGAAGAAGGTAGAGTCGAAGGGATTGAAAGAGGTGAATTTGAAGATAACGTCGATGGACCTGCAACGCTAGTTCCAGCGTTGGTTCGATATGGGATCTTGGGCGATTCTGCTAGTTGAAATCGCACTTTTACCAAATCCAGAGGGTGCATAACAAGAGTAGCAAACGTTCCAGCGCCAAAACCTGCTATCGCATGGTCCTAAGTCGTCAGTATATAATATAAGTCAAGATAGAGAGGGTCCATACGACTGAGAGATCACCGAATAACGCTGGTGATTGACTGAGCTGTTGAGTCATGATGGCCGCACTTCTTCTTGTATAATCTATGTATGTTTTATATCGTCTATCAGTCCTTATGACTGTACTGAGGGGTTTTAAGTGAGAGAAACGAGTCAAACAGAGTCAGAGATATATGTCAACATGGACAAAATTGTTGAAACCGAAATAACTCTGCGGAGCGCCGTTTCACCTCGAGTGGCAACGTTTTGAGAGGTGGATATTCTGAGATGATTCATGACACAGGCAAAGAAAGAGCCAGCGGGATCGTTCATAACACAGGTTCCTAGCCAGAGTGGGTGCTGATGTATGTAACCTCTATTCATTATAATAACACCCCTCCCATTCACATACTCACCCGCTCACACATGATCCTTTCGACCAAACAACCCAAACCTCTTCTTACCTTCTACCTCCTCATCTACCTCACCCTCTTCCCCTCTATGCATCCTCGTCTCGTAATTCGCTCCTCCATTGACTCCACCTGCCGCTGTAGTAGCAGCAGCATCAAACCCTTCAGCATCAGGTAAACTCTGCATATCGCCTAATCTCGGATTCTTGAGGCAAAGACTTGCAATGACGAGTAATCCCGAGATACAGATCCCGGCAATACAGAGTAATCGTTGGACATGTCTGTATGCAAGGATAACAGCATCTCGTTCAGGCGTACCGATGGGGTAGGTGAGTACACTGGTATATGATGCGTAGGCTGTCGAGGCGAATGTAGCGGGATCGGCAACGCCAGCAAGAGTCAATTGCTTGAGAAGTTCTCCGGGAAGCTTGTTGGTCCAGATACCTGCAGCGATGGTATTTCCCAGTGCGGAACCGATAGAGTAGCTAGGTGTGTTAGTGCTGAATCATGTATATGGAATCTTGTTACTCACAGTGCGAGGTATAAGGAGGTGATGACGGCTGTTCGTTCGTGCTGCACAGCAGCTTGAATCAAGGCTTGGGTTGGGTAAGAGAATCTGGGATGATCAGCTTCTTGATTCTTCAAAAACGATTGACCGCTACTCACAATCCACCACCGATACCGAGTAAGACCTCCCCTGCGACTAAACCTACAAAGTCATTTGTACCATTTCCACCTAATAGCTATCAGCATCTGACCATCACAGAGTGTTATCACGAGTTCAAATCACTGACCTCTGAATCGGATCAAAAGTCCAAATGCAATGACAAATAGACAAGTTCCCGCTACGATAAACCATTTAAGGTGTCTGACATATCTCACCACCAATCCCAATGTTAAACCCGTGATGACCGAAACGAAGGAATAGATATTCTGAACTCGACCAGCCGAAATCAAATCTCTATCGAAAGAGACAATAAGGTGATAATACAGGTAATCTCCTTGACAATACCAAGCTGTATTGAGTAATGTCGCGATGGCCAATGCGGCTAGAATCTGTCGATCTCGAAGTAATCTGAATGGGACGATAGGATGTCTTGAGATCTTGAGCTCCCAAAAGATAAATGCGGGAAGAGCCACGACGAAACCAACCACCAATGGAGCTATCACCCTTGCAGTTGACCAGATCGATTGTACCCCTCCTGCGAGCGTGAATGGTAATAAAATTAAAGCAAAAGTCGCTGCTAATAAAAGTAAACCGATGAGATCGATTTGCCAAAAGATTTCAATCCATAATGATGATTTCCCAAATGATTTGAATGGAGCAGGGATTCCTTCGAGTAGACCCAGTCTCTTGGCTCGCCTTTCCGCACTGAGAATAGACACAAACAGTGGGCCACAACATACGGGGAAGATGATTCCCCACATACCAATACCCCATTGCCATGTTGAATTGTTATATATCGCACTGGAAATATCACCTGATACCCAGGCATTGATGATGAATGGGGATGCGGGGATGAATGAGAAGAGGAGACGATTTCGAAGGGATGAACTATCGGCGATAATGACCTCGACGAGGACTGGTAATCTGTAAGTATGTATAAGATGAACGCGTGAACTCGTAGACTCACGCTGAGCACCGGTATATCCAAACTGGTACAATACCGCACCTCCTGAAAACGCCGCGAGGTTGGTAGAAGTCGCCTGAACGATCGTACCTAGTAGGTTAACACATGTTCACATGAGAATCATCAAACGACATCACTCACCAACCACATAAAACACAATACTGACAAAGATGATACTCAACCTTCCGAAATAATCTGAAAATCTCGCAAAAGCAGGCTGAGCAGCAGCCGCTACGATCGATCTAACCACTGAGACTGTTGAAATTTGAGCTGAATCACCGAAATCTGCCAATGCGTATGTCTGGAAGAAATACCTCGTCGTCGCATCCAATCCATAAGAGTAAGCTACGAGGAAGATCGAGATGAGTAGTACCCATAGATGCCATGATGTAAAACATTGAGCGACCGCTTCGATCCGCCTGACACCAGGTGATTTATCGCCAAATACAGTGTTATTATCACCTTGAGCTTCTAATGCTTCTTTGGTATTGGGATCATCGGGGTATAGTTTTCCCATCTTGGAGGTGTTGGTCGACCTTCTAGAAGTGTGAGTATGTCGAGAGATATAGTAGAATCGATTCTGACCCAGTGGAGCGATTCTAAAAAAGTTGAATGGAAATGATTTATCAGATAAGGAAATTCCATCGGGGACACTCGTAATCTACTTACGACAATGACGGCCGATGAGTTGGATGAGTTAGGGTAGATTGGATCAGCATAAGCTTAGGTCTACAGCGGAAAGCAGAGGATTCGCAGTAATCTTGATTTCCAACCACGTCAGACTAAAGGTGAGTTGATCGGCCGACGAGAGGATTAGGGGGACTCTGTCTGTTCGAATCTGGTGAAACACTCATGTCCCGATGATGTCGGTTGGGATCAGGGTAAGGCAAGGACGGTTAGAAGTATAGGTTGGTGAGAGTACAGAGAAGAGGTTGGATTGATGATGGATGGAGACAAACGATAATAGAGGGTGAATCTGCATCTGATGCCAAGATGGAAAGTCACAATGTCTGGACAACGTTGATGAAGACCTCGTATCGGGTCGTACAAAAGGTCATTGATTGCAGACCAAAGCTTCATTGACATGCAAGTCCCACTAACATCTTTCACTTTTGTTCACAAATGCCGTGGGCTGCTCGTAATCAGAGAAGTGTGAAGATAATTGCCAGGTATGGAGAGTATGTGGAGATATAGGATATGGAGGATATGATTCGATGTATCGCTGAAGAGGTTTTTTTCAATGTCACATGCATACGATCTATACCCATTATATGCATCATTTGCAGCACCATCCGAGGTATTCTCTAGCCCTCACCAGCATGCTATTGAACTACCTGGAAACATAACAGTCAACAATGACAATCCACGGGACATGAACGGTAAACCAAGGCTCATCCAATTCTAAGAATACATCTATAGTATGTATATCCATTGCATCTCTTCTTCCCATCTATACATTCCGCCTTTATACTCAATGCTAAGACTCCTAACTGGTAGTAGATCCACTAGATCAGTACTTACTTCAAACTCCAAATCGATTTCCGCCCGAAACATGTCCACCCAACCTATCAATCTCGTCTCGGTGAATACCTTTCCGGATAGAGCCAAGAAGGTCGTCGGAGCTGTCATTGAGAATGTCAAAGATCAATACAACTTGGTACATGCTGGGAATGCTGATAGTGAGTACTCCCCTATGCTCGTATCCATCCATGATCAGCTGATATCTTCACCAGCTATTGAAGGTGTGAAACCATTATTAGAGTCGATTCATCCTCCTCCAGGAATCTTGGTGAGTCGAGTTTATCCACCCATAAGTCACCACGATGATATCTAGCTGATCAACATAGTTTGCCGCATCTATGGTATGTGACTCTGAGTCCCATAAGTGGACGACCATAATAGCTAACCTTCCCAGTGGACACCCGAGGAACAAGCGACTATACAGCAAATCGCTAAAGATACTATCCCAGGTATAAAGACACATGGGATACCTACAGGATTACATACAACTGCAGGACCAGAGGGTATTGTCAAGTATCTTTCAGAAAGAATCGGGGATATCATGAAGGGTTAAATTGAACTTTGGGGAGAGACGGTCAAAGAGGTAAGAGAGCGGAATAAAGGACAAAAGTGTAACAAGCGATATCAGCAATATGAGATCCTGGAGAGAACGGTTGGAAGAATCCTGGGTTTAGCGAACGTATATGTAACCTCGTCTGTAAGCTCACAGTCTTAACTCGATACTCACATCACCTAATCCATAGCGACCTCAGTACAACTCCACTACACTCTCTCCAATAGGCTGCATAATCAGTTCCATCCCGTTCACTACGGACCTTCTGGATTCATCCATGAGTGAAGATGTGTATCCATGCTGAAGACACTCAGATACTGATCATGATCATAAGCTTGAGACCAACTCACCACAGTACCGTTCTTAAACCAAGAAGCGACAGAGTATGGTCGTCCGAAACGATCGATCGTCCAAGTCACTTGAATATCTGAATCAATAGAACCCACATTCATGATGCCGTACTAATCATGGTATCAGCCGACGATAAAACAGTCACGCAGAAGCAGGCAAGGAATAATGATGGACTCACTGATCGTATAGTGTGTCGTTTGACAGGATTGCCAGTAGGTGCAACCAGCGTAAACGGTTTGAATTCAAGTGTCGAGTTTGAATCAAAATTTGATACATCTGACTCTCATCCAATCTTCAAGATAAACGTTGTATATAGACTCCTGTCGAGTGTCCATATTCCAAGGATACTTGATACAAGCATTATAGTCTGCTCTGAAAGTGCATGTCGACTTGGGTTGGGAAAGGTCAGTGGCGGAACTTGAGATAGTGGTGATGAGGGACAGGGTACTGATAGTGGTGAACGATACCATGATTGATGGGGTGGTAAAGATAAATAGCGAGGTTGTACAAAATGTCGAGAAGAAGGAAGACGCAGGATTGGAAGGTAACAATTTCTGAGTATCAAACATTGTGTCATTTTTTTACTCGTATGGAACAAGGGAATGGACTAAACGCAACACATGACGGTGTAATCAAACAATCGAGTCAATATATCTCATTAACAGCCTGACTATTATCAGAGGCGCTAGACTGTGTAGATCATCAGGACCAAAAATCTCCCTATCTTGGCTTTGATCATTCACTCTGCGCAAAATTCCAAAGAAAGAGAGATGAAACAGTTCCATGATCAAAGCAAGTCAAACCTCTTGATTATAATCAAATCAAATTTCATCACTTGACAATACCACGACTATCAACTTACACAAACCATCAATCCATACCCAAACCCACTCATCTGGCTACAATTCATCCCGATTTGGTGGCAAATTAAGGTCAGTAAGGGTGATTCCACTATAGACATTGGTCTTGACTCGATCCAATGCAACATCATTAGTACTCTAAGAATGATCAGCTTACTAGATCATCTAATGATCGACTTGGAAGAGGATAGACTGACCCAAAGTCTGCTCTTCGGACATGTAAGCACGGATTTCGGATTGAGGTCATGATCGAAAATATAAGTAATCAAATCACCATCCGTTGGCCATAGACTGGAGATTCGATACTTGATTGAATCAGCCGAGTAATCAAAGTCAAGAAAAGAATAACAAGCTCACAATCTTCCTCTGATCATTTCCTTCCAATTTCATGTCAAAGCTTTCATCTTCAGATAACCAAGTACACCATGAGTAAGTCATTGGATTTCGATATACTTGACCATTAGCACCTTGAGTCCGAGTATGGAGAATTGCAGTCAGTGGGTATTCCACACAAACATTGAAACCAGATCGATAAGAACAAGTGTCTGGTATTGCAGCGGATGTGGAGATTGACGCGATTGCAGATATTGAGAGCAAATAGGATGAGATATTGGAGACCATTCTTCGGGTTTGTATTTGATGCTATTCACGCTTTGTCAGATATATTGAATTCAATTCGGGTAGAAGTAAAATACATGGGTTGGAATTGGTCAGTTTGAAGAATGCTAGAACGATTCTTTCCTATCCCCGCTTGAGAGTCGACTGAAAGGTCAGCATCCTTTTTGCGAAGCTTCAGGGCCATAAGTCGGTCAGCATGTGAGCTCAAAGGATCACCTTTCTGGGTGTTTCTCTGTTCCACCACTATCAATATCACTTGTCACTTCAGATCCCGGACATGTCAGTCCCGACAATTGTGCACGCAAAGAGTGATCAGTGATCCACTCCACCAGTGTTCTTCACCATACATCCTAACCAGCATGGCAGCCAGCATTGCACTATTGATAATCCGCCGCATCTAATTCTCCTAATAACATATTCGTATCCTTTGATCCTGTCAGGATGATTGGTTCCCTATATATCGTCAGCTCTATTTCACTCCTTCTCCGTCGACTTGGGAAATTCTACTCACCTCGGATGGAAGTCAACACCAGTCACTGTCCCCTTATGTCCCGGCAGCTTATACAGAATTTTGCCCGTTTCCACCTCCCAGACTGTAACTGTCCTATCTCCACCTCCTACTGCGATTCGCTGACCTGCGTCATGTTTCGACCATGAAACTCTTAATAATGCTTGTTCGAATCCTGCAGGAGCGCCGGTAAGTGACCGATAAACTCTCATTGGGTCAGATGAGAATGGTCGGACGTCGTAGATGATAAGAGCGGAATCGAGAGCGTATGTCGCGAGGTAATGGCCTGAAGGGGAAAGGGCGAGGGAAGCAATCTGCATTATCAGCTATAAACCTCGTGATCGAGACATAAGCAACTTACAGTATCTGTGTGACCATGTAATGTATATAGCACCTTGATTGTCCGCAGATCCCACACCTATCTGATCAGTATCCCGTATAATGTGAACGCTCGAAATCGACCCACCTTGATCTCATTATCCACTCCACCTACAAAACACTGATTTCCATCACTACTCCACTCTACAGCCGTCACTGGACAATCCCTTCCATCATCAAATTCCGCTACAGGCTCTTTCGTATCCATTCCAATATCGAAGACTCTTGCTATTCCATCATCTCCACCTGTCAACACTAATTCCCTTCCGCCAGAGATGGTCACCGCAACGGAATTCACCGGTCCGTAATGTGCAGGATAACGAGCTAATCTCTCGCCTGTCTTCAAGTCGGATGCTATTAACATACCGTCTGCTCCGCCCTGAGTGGTCAACTGTGTTTCAAGTACGATGAGCTTATACTTACAGAGTAGATGACTTCGGAATCTAGGGAAAAAGCGATATCGAGTACCGCCTGTTTATGCACATTCGGCAGCACACCATAATTGTCGTGCGGTGGGAACGTATTCCATAGGGCTGTTCATTTAATAAAGGGTTCGAATAACCAAACAGGAATAACCCACAAATACTCCTATCAACAGAGCACGCTGCCAACTTCTTCCCCGATGGATCGAATTTACAAGCAGTGATCTCTCCCTAATACCATTAGTATTGTTCTTAGCTTCAAGTCTACGTAGTAGACCTAGAAGACACTTGAACTCACAGCATGTGCCCCGCCCAAAGCCACAATTGGCGCTTCCAACCCACTCGTCCTCTTTATCGTCCTCACCAAAGCATTCTTTCTCTGTCCCTCACCACTACTCGCTACTGTCAATGTCATTGAGTTCGTATCATCCTCATCATCCACTCTTGCTCTTTTCGCTAGAGCGTAACCTTGACCAGCGGGCGGAGGGGATTTTCGGATTGACATGATTGAGATTGTGTTTTCGATGTAAGTTTCAGAAGATCTTCAGGTGCTTTTGACGGCTGTTGTTTTCTGGGTATCACTGTAAGTAGTCCTAAGTTCTCTTTGACTTTGGACTGTTGACGAATTTCGAGTTGGAAGAGCAAGGACAGCGATGTTTATAGACCCTCTTAAAGTCAAGTTGGACCAAATGAGTGGAAGAAGGGGAAGAATGGGGTGATGTGGCAGCGGAATCAGATTTATCACATGCTCCCCCTCATAGTCCATCTGTATGGTATACGACCATGTCCATCTATACATACACCCTTGCACACAATATCACAGTGGTTAGCTCAGCGGTAATACCATTGCCTCAATGCTATCCACAGAGATTGGGCTCATTCAAACGTAAACCGCTGAAAGTTGTAAACAAATCGATTCAACCTTCATCTCAAGTCGCGTCTAACAACAACAACATTGATTTGTGTACAATATATACGCAATGCAATCTGTGGAAATACCCATCGATCCCGCTTTGTTGGAAGAAGAGGAGAGTGGATTTGATAATGATTTGGATGATGCGGAGGGTGAGATTGTAGAAGATGAAGTTTGGTATGAGGATGGTGTGAAGGTCAGTCGAGTCGGAATTCATCTTCCTCCCCTTGATAGTTCATTCTGAACCTTTAGGTATATGGACAAGAACCTGTTCCGGTAGAACCGTATTATCCACCTGAATACACTATCGATGAATCTAATTCCGCGCATCAAGAATTTACACACGATCATCCCCAAGCAGGACCATCTAAATACCCCTATGGATATTCCTCGAATTCAGCGGAAGTCATTGCTCCTACGCCGAAGAAACGCGGTAGACCTCCAAAGGTTCGATTATACGATCAATTCGGTGAACCGATACCCAATGCAACCGCCTCGTATACTCATTCGAGCGGTCGACCTAAAACCAAAACACCAGGAAGACCCCGTGGGAGACCACCAAAAACCCAATCTCAATCATCCATCAATGGTCACGCTCTCAAAGGAGAAGGGAGTGGGGAAATCATCAAAGCTGCTATCATTCCAGATTCATATTGTTCATTTTGTGAAGAACAAAAGGTTTCGAATCCGAATTTCGTACCGGTAGATAAGAAAGAGAAGATGGTTTCATGTGTGGAATGTGGAAGGAGTGGACATTTGAGTTGTCTAAAAATGACGGATAAACAATTGAGGAAGAAAGTGTTATCGTATGATTGGACGTGTATCGAGTGTAAGGCATGTGAGATATGTGGTCAGGGAAAGGAGAATCAAGATGATGTGAGTGGATATCTTGCTGCCACCGTGAGGTCCACAAGGAAGCTAAAATGCTACAGGATGATCTGTTGTTCTGTGACGGCTGCGATAGAGGATTCCACATTGGATGTCTAGATCCGTAAGTCTGATATAGCACGACACCGATACACCAGCTAATCTATCAGACCTTTAACTACAATACCAGAGGGTGAGCTGACCCGCCTAATCATGTCAGTATCTATGAGCTGACATTTCAGGACGCTGGGATTGTCTCGAATGTCTCTCCGGCAAATCTTTCAAACCCGGTCCATCACGCACGTCCTCAACTCCTCAACGCATAACCCTCAAAACTTCCCCAAATATATCCTCCAAAGGCAAAGGCCGAGCTTTGACTATCCCTTCCAAAACATCCTCCATGTCCGCTCCACTCGGTCGACCGAGGAAATCCCAAACACAAACTCATAAACCACCTCGATATCAATCCGATGATATATTCGATGATCAACGACCCCGGATCAAACTGAAGCCGGGCCCAAAGAGACGTAAGGAGGTCTTGACAGAATCAGAGGAAGAGACACCGAATGTGAAAATTCGTCTACGAGTACCGAGCGGGAGGAGACCAGCAACGGTAGAAGTGGAAAGTGAAGAAGAGAAAGTACCTTATGGAGGAGTCATCGAAGGTGCAGACGCGGATGTCACAAAGACGACAATAGGGGATAAAGATAAAGAAGCATTTGAGAAATCTCGTCTTGTCGCTGAGACCAAACTTGGAGGTCCACCACCAATCGCTGAACCTGTCGTCCTACCCGGATCACCTGCGCCGTCGAACGCGAATAGTTATTTCCCAAATTCTCCCAATGTAGGAACACCTATTCGAGCTACGCCGGGATCATCTTTTCGACCACTGAGAAATCAACTACTACAGCAGACGTTGTCAGGTACACCTATGACACCAGGTGACCATTCAAATCCGCAAGGATCTTTAGGTGGACCTTCCACTTCGACTTCGTCAACATCACAGAAGATCAAGACAATCAGATTCGGTGTTTATGATATCGATACTTGGTATTCTGCGCCGTATCCCGAGGAATATCAATATGTACCAGATGGAAGGTTATGGCCATGCGAGTTTTGTCTGAAGTATATGAAATCGGGCTTCGTAGCGGGTCGACATAGGGTGAGGACATCATGATCGTGGTAAATTTGAGCAATACGCTGATCTTGGCAGCTAAAATGCAAAGCACGACATCCGCCAGGAGACGAGATATATCGGAAAGATAATGTATCTGTCTTCGAAGTCGATGGACGGAAGAATAAGGTGGGTACACTTTATGACATGCTACATATACTGATGATGTTAGATATACTGCCAGAACTTGTGTCTCCTCGCCAAGATGTTTCTCGACCACAAAACTCTATACTACGATGTTGAACCATTTTTATTCTATGTCATGACGGAAGTGGATGAGATGGGAGCGAGATTTGTGGGATATTTCAGCAAAGAAAAGAGGAACCCAGAGAACAACGTTAGTTGTATCATGACTTTGCCGGTCCGGCACAGGAGTGGCTGGGGTCAGCTTCTCATCGATTTTAGTGAGTCACTGCTTTTTAGCAGAATATGATAGGCTGATATTCCAGGTTATCTTCTGTCCAAGAAGGAAGGAAGGTGTGGAGGTCCTGAAAAACCACTCAGTGGACTTGGAGAAGTCGCTTATAGGAAATACTGGACTATTGCTTTATTCCGATACCTGAAGAACTCGCCTGATAATCCTTCGTTAGATGGTGAGTGGTATGAAATGAACTCCAGCTGATAAGGCAGATATCTCATCTGCTACCAGTATGCTCAGAGAGGAGATATACCAAATACTCAAGCATGAAAATATGATTACCGACCTGGCTACACCACCACGTCATACACCCGCATCTATCAACCGCCATCGTCGTGGTAGAGGTCGAGGTCGACCTAATTCCCAATGTCGACAAACTCACGGGGAAGAACATCCGATCGATCCGAATAAACCAATCTTACCTGAACGATACCTGATTCGCTGGGATCGGGATTATGTCGAAGCGGTTCTGCAGAAACATAATAGTAAAGGATACTTGGAATTGGCTCCTGAAAGATTGAAATACCATCCGTTCTTGGTCACGCGAGATCCGCTCAAGCCTCCTGGAGCGATTGCCAAGGCGACTTTAATGGCGAATAATCCTAATGCGCTGAGAGTGGAGGAGAGTGCAGAATCGAGAGATGACGAAGTGATTTCGACTCCGGTTGGTGAGGAGACCCTTGAGAACCCGGAGAAAGTCCTTCAAGGTGAAGATCAAGCGACATTAGACCTCATTGCGGCTCTGAGTGAGAGTCCCCAACGGAGTCTACGGAATCGAGCAGGTTCAGAGCTCAGTACTGAATTACCGCGATCGACAAGAAAGAGGATCCCACGAACGGGATCAAAATTGGCTCCAAGGAGGAGCATGAGGGGTACTCAATCGGATTTGACAAATGGTCATGAGGATATAGAGATGATTGAAGTACATCATATTGAAGATAGTGAAGAAGATGAGCTGCGGATAGGAAGGACACCTGAGAGTATCAAGCGGACCAGAAGGGTGGAATCGATGAATGTCCTAGGGGAAGAGGATGCAGAAGGCGAGGAGGAGGAAGAAGAAGAAGGGGAAGAAGTGATTGTGGTACGAGGTACAGGTCACCCAGCAATTTATGAAGACCATCAACACGACATTGATGTGGATATGGAAGATGCCGATGCAGATGCAAACGCGGACGCAGATGGAGAATGGGAAGATGACGCGGAAGCAGATGCAGAAGGTGAGGATGATGAGGAATACCAAGAGTAAAGAGTAAAAGCATTTGATGCATATATGATCATGGCTATTATCCTGGTTATCTGTATCGTGGGCATGTGTACCACCTGTATTCGACATGGACAGTGGTAATCGATGGCCCGCAGAAGAAGGAGTGAGATGGAGCAAGCAGAAAAGAAAGTTAGGAAAGAAATCGCCGGTTACTATTCATCCACATACCCGGTAAACATGGTCTCTCTCTCAACATCTTTCTCTTCCTCTCTTCTCTTTTCTCTCTTCTCTCTTTACATATCATCATCGCAGCATCATACAGCGAGAGACTTAGTGACCCTGCCACCACATAAGATATATTACATAGCTCGACGATATGGCATTCCCACGACCTAAACCCAACACTGTGAGTAACGTCTTCCTTTCTCTTCCGATCGATCGCTGATGTTTGGTTAGATGGAGACGTTGGCAATGGTATGTCTCACCCTTACCTCTCATCACATCAGTATATCAATCTGTTCACGAGGTGTGAACTCGACCGACTCATGATATATAATCCATTGATGAGATATTGACGCTCATATCAGGAACGTTCCAACCCTCCTTTTAATATCCGTCAAATGTCAATCCTGATGCATGGATCGGAACATGCTCTAGTTCTCAAAGAGAAGTTTATGGCAGAGGTATGTATCTCTCTCATTTGCGAGTGAGGAAGTGATAGCTTGAACAGATAACTGACATTTGATAGATCGCTAGACATCCGGCATTTAAAGCAAGCGATATTCACGACCTCAGCAAAGACGAGATTCGAGAGAGGACCATGGAAAAGGTAATGTTCTCAGATACCACATGAATTGCGAGAGACTAACAAGTATAGTTCGCATCCATGGTTCACTTTGTCACCACTGAAGACCTCGAGACTTTCGGTATACGTATGCAGGTATGACCCCATCTCTGCGAGATACCTCGTCTTGACAAGCTGACGCTCATTAGCTGATTGGCGTTGCTGATCCTGCCTTTTGGACGAGATTCGGAGTTAGTTATGGCCTGTTCTTGGGTGCTCTGAGGAGCGGAGCTACACCTAATCAAATGAGTAGGTGGCTTATTAATTTATAGGAACGACGCTGATCACGGTTTTCCTTCCTTATCATCTTACACATACT
>JALPCA010000210.1:0-16738 GCA_026538345.1 Cryptococcus sp. GC_Crypt_4 | reverse complement strand
TGTCCAATGTCTCCTCCTTTCCCAACTCGTGTAATGATTTCTATAGCTATTCATTCTTTTCTTTCCTCTCTTTCTACGCGTTTACCCTCTATTTCCTTTCTCGCCGAATCACCAAGTCTAGCTTTGAGTATCGCCTCTTTCACAAGACTGATATCCTCTAATCTCTGTTTAGTTTCCTGCTCCCAAAATACCACCTCTTGGATATCCCGTCTATCACCTAATCGACGTAAAGATTTCTTGATCATACTAGCAAAAGGTCGAACGTGGGTATCGTAGTCAAGTTCTTCTCCTCTAAGCGATATTGAAAGTACTCCGATTCCTCTATCCTTGGATTTCTGATCGAGGGAGTTGCCTCCTTTTGTAGTATCGTGGCCGGCTTTAGGTCTCGCAGTACTTTTCATGTCGAATTCCACCCTAGACCCTTCCTCTAACAACTTCATCGGGTCAATCTCCCTTAATCCGCGATCCATCACCCTTGATATGATCTTAAACATCAACATGATCTCTTTCCCACTCATCACAAAAGGACTCAAATCCTTCTTTTTCACCCTTTCCTCTCCATTCTTATCCATGTAGACATAAAACCCATCGAGCTTACGTCCTGATCGCTCGTAATCTGGTGTATCACCACATGCTAACCAACATCCAATAATTATATTCGCGGTAGTTCTACTCGGTTGAAATCCGTGATGTCGCTCTAAGTGGTTTATCGATTTGAGTAAGCGAGCAAGTTGGAGTAACTTTGGACTAGGTTTAGGGTATTTACTACCAGGAGGAGAAGGGGGTTTCGTATCAAGAGGACCGAGATTTCGACCGTATTGATTCTTCGAAAGGATATACCTGAGTTGATCATTGTAATGATTTGTCCTTCGTTCACGATTCGTCATCCCAGATAAATCATCTTTTGAAGATAGGATTGGCGGTAAAGAAGGGATTTTCCAAAACTCATGACCTCGTGGTTGACCTTCATCCTTCGTATCACTTGCTAACCTCATTTTACCCTCGGGAAAAGCAGAATCCAATCGACGAGGACCATCGATTGACCGACGTAATCGATCGGCGAGTTTGAATGAATCGTTTTTTTCAAGAAGGGTGATTACATGGTGAATCATGGGGATATTGGTAGAGTAAGAAGGGGTATTGAGGAGATGAAATACGGCAAGACGATTTTGACGACGAGATAGGAGAAGGGAAAGTGAGGGAGGAAGGGGAGGTTGAGATGAGCGGGTGCTATGAGCAAGGGATGTCGAGGATGATGCTTGGGCTGATTCCCTCGAATTGGGTTCCAATGTTTGCAGTCTTTCTTTATCAGAATTGGTCGCCGAAGGATTGGTAAAGGTCTGAGATGTGCCCCGTATACTCTCGCCATCTCCCGACAGGTCAGGTGGGTTACTATGTATATCGATAATCTTCTGCATGGCCGCGACAGCTGTCTTTGCTTGTCTTGTCATTTTTGGAAACGATTCTGCCAACTTGGCGGGAAGGGTGAAAGGTACATTGTCATGTATACGAGTGACGCTATTCCCAGGTCTGCGTTGAGTTGATGTGATAGAGGTTGGCACGGATTGTTTCGATTGAGAAGTAAATGATGTTGTTGCCGGATTAGTTGGACTTTGATTGGTTTGTGTACTCGGCGGTGTTGTCGAGCCCCGCCGTGGTGTCATTCCTGACGAGCTGACCTTCGACTCCCTTGCTTTTCTTTGCCCCGTTCCTCTTGATCCCGGCGGATCTGGTACACCCAGGTAAACCCTTGCCCTATCCTGAGCCGACTTTGAAGATTCCGCCTGAGCTCCTGAGTCTGTACCCACTCCAGTTCCCTCTCTTCGACTTGAGGATAAAGTCATTCGAAAGTCACTCCCCTCATTCCATTCGGTATACGCATCCTCCGTTTCCAACTCGACTGCCACAGCCGCCTTTGACCATCTTGAACTCGTTGTAAAGTACCGGCCATAACCTTGGTTGACCGGCACCGTCCTAGTCCTAGCGAGATGAGGTAAGACTATTTGTTGAAAGATGGATTGACGCTGCATTCCATCTCATCCCGGCGAGTCGAGGGGGGTTGCGTGGGGGTGTATAGCAGTGTATGTATGTGAATATAAAGTATAGGTGTATGTATGGGTTGTATAGATGATTGGGTTGAAATAAGTGCCACATTTAGATAATCCCGATAAATCCCGTATGAATCCTGGAAACTTCCCCTCCCTCCGCGTCTTTTCAACATTTGTTCACGGTTATCATTCGACTATAATCCAGTCTTTAAACAGCCTTCTGATCTTTCAAGCAGAGATCAATTGGGAGACTAATCAACGACCACTTCGACTTTAAAAACCGAATCAGTTTAATTTTTTCAATATGGGTGGAACACGATCCGAGAAAGAAGTTTACTTCACCAAGCTCCGAGCTTTAATCGAGCAATACCCCTCCATCTTCCTTTGTAACATTGACAATGTTTCATCTCAACAACTCCACTTGATCCGACAGTCTCTCCGAGGAAAGGGTGTTGTGTTGATGGGAAAGAACACTATGGTCCGACGAGCTCTCCGAGTTCTCCTTCCAGAGTTCCCTCAATTCGAGAAACTCATGCCACACGTCAAGGGAAACATTGGATTCGTCTTCACCTCAGGTGACCTCAAGGATATCCGAGAAATCATTGTTTCCAACAAGGTCGCTGCCCCTGCTCGAGCTGGTGCCGTTGCCACCACCAACGTTTCAGTCCCAGCTGGAAACACCGGTATGGAGCCAGGAAAGACCTCTTTCTTCCAAGCTCTTGGTATCCCAACCAAGATTGCTAGAGGTACAATTGAAATCGTCAATGATGTTCAAGTTGTTGCTGTTGGAGACCGAGTCGGTACTTCAGAAGCTACCCTTTTGAACATGTTGAACATTTCTCCATTCACCTATGGTATGTCGGTCGTTCAAGTTTACGACAACGGTGCCGTCTTCCCACCTGCCATTCTCGATATCGAAGAGTCTACCCTCCTCGACCAATTCATGTCTGGTATCAAGACCATTGCTGCCATCTCTTTGGCTATCGGTGTCCCAACCATCGCTTCCGTCATGCACTCTTTGGTCAACTCTTACAAGAACCTCCTTGCTGTCTCTGTCGCTACAGACTTTGACTTTGAGGGTTCCGCCAAGGTGAGTTAACTCTTGCCCTGGGGCTGGGTCGTAACTAACAATCCCAGATCAAGGAGTACCTTGCCAACCCAGAGGCTTTCGCCGCTGCCGCCCCCGCTGCTGCTGCTGCCGATGCCCCAGCTGAGGCTGAGGCTGCCAAGGAGGCCCCTAAGGAGGAGGAAGAGGATGAGGACGACGACATGGTAAGCCGACTGACCCTAATACGATGTCATAGAGCTAACACTCTGCTTAGGGTTTCGGTCTTTTCGACTAAACGCTCGGATCATGATTCGATCTCGTTCAAGGACGTTGGTGTATGTAGTACAAGTGAATACATGCATCTCGTTCACCCAGCAGATTGCAGTCTGCTATCATAGGTTCCACTCTCATACTTGGTCTCGTGATACATCTGTGTTGTTTCAGTTCCTTAGAGTGTAGCCAGGGGACCGCAGTGTTTGATTGCAGGCGCAAATGTTTGAGCGTATGTAATATTCACACAGGTCCGCCAGCTGCGATAAGCCATTAAATACCACATACATTCCAATTCGCTACTAGATAGCGCCAATTGCAGCCACAAGGAAAACCACGTGCTTCTGATCACGATCGATACAACGACAATGTTCCGCTGGCACTTCAAGCCATATGCACAGATCTACACGGCGATCGCATTACGGCACTCGCTCAGAGATGGACACATACGCAATACAACGACCAGACAAAGCCTGAAAATCAGACAAGATCTGAAAAGATCTGCTTCCATAATGGAGGTCGCGTTCATCGATCGGACGTTCTCGAGCTGGTGGTGCATTGGCCGTTCATTCAGCTTTGGGAGGATCATCCTCATCATTTGATCGTGATCCCTCCGTCCACATCTCCTGTGATCACCTTGTGTAGGCAGTGAATTAGATTGTAGTGGGGGTAAAGACAAAGTGCCACATTGATCGACCGGTAACTGAGCTTTGAGTATGCAATGACGTCAGATGTATATTAGCGTCATTTGACCTGATGAATGGGAATTTGATCCCGTTATGAGATGCTATATATCATCTATTGCATGAGATCGAGCTTTCTTGAGATCTATTACTTGTCCATCGCTCACTACACATACATTTACATCTTCATCCACTAACAACTCGAATTCACCCACACAATGTCCGCATTACCACCAAGACAACCAGGAGACGTGAGTACCGTTGTTTCCTTGGATGATTCATTCCCGCTGACATCGACTTCAGACCAACCCACACAACCTCTCCACTGCGGGAAACATCGCACAGGCCAGTTCCAAGGTCAACAGATTCGCCAAGAGAGATCCATCTCTATACCCACTTGCATTCATCGTCACGGGTTTCCTCGGTGCTGCCGGTTACTTCTTCATGACCAAGGGTACTCAACCTGATGCTACGAGGAAACTCGTGGCGGGAGGTATGGTCAGACCATGGGATGATGCTTCAAAGCACGATACTCACCCGAGGTGAGTATACACTAAATGATACTTTGAGTTGTTGCTAACTCTTCAGCGCAACTGCCGAGTTCAAATATCGACACAAGACTAGGGAGGGACACTGGGAGGATTCCCTTCCAGCTATGAACGCTCCAGATGTCCGAAATGTACGTCATCATGTCGATACATTTATATGGTATACTGACAGTTCAGCTTAAAACCAACATCACCTCCAAGTACACTACCCAATAGGAGGCTTCGAAGGCGTAGTTTCGAGTCCGTATCACGAGGATTGGATCCAGACTCAGGTCAGACACAGGATAAAACTGTAGCAGCAAATAAAGAAGTCATAGTTTGGTATCAATGTACGAGAGGCGTCTAGGTCCTTATGCATGCGTCAGAAGTCAAAAGACAAGCGAGAAGCTGTTTCCTAGGAACCTAGACACATCATTGGTCATTGTCAGCTTCTTTGACGCGATTAGGAATTTGACTTATAGGTGATTAGGAAGTAATCCTAATACCCTGACTTGATCATTAGAAATCATTAGAAACCGATCGAAACGCTTATAACCGGTGACGTTGAGACGCTGAGACGCGTTACAGTTTCACCTTGACCTTACGCGTTTCCCCTCTGTCATCCAACCAAGAGCAGAAGAGTAACGGATTTCGAGTTGGTACTTAGTTTCGACCATTACCGTACATTGAAAGAGTCCACCAGTAAGATACTCAAACCACGCCTTGTACAGATCACAAGGACATTGACCACCACTTAAAGGCAGTAGTATTTACGACACCAGCCAATCTCCCCTTTCACCATGTATCGTCCAGATCAACCAGGTCAACCAGGTCAAGGCAGAGTATCCCCTCTCCCACCTATGCCACAAGTCGGAGCTTCCAACCTTGGTCAACCTGGATCATCCTATCCTTCCCAACCATCAGGTCAACAGCCACAAGGACAAGGAGGTCAATCACTTCATCCTTTATCATCTCAATCGGCTGTATCGCCCGGAACGGGAGATAAAGGTCCAGATTATGTTTATTTCGAGAGAAGACCAAGTCAATTTGGGGATAATGTTAGTGGGAAAGCGATTGCGGCGAAAATGAAGTTGGAGCTGTATTACAAGGAAGCAGTGGAAGGAGTGATGGGGAGGAAGGAGCGGTGAGTTGGTTGTCTCTTCGTGAGGAATTCGGAATGGGATATGAGGGAATGTTCCGTATGAAGATCCTAAGAATAGAGCTTGAGAAGGTCGAGCTTGGAGTTTATTGGCGAGGAATTTACGGTCGTAATACACTGATCGAAGAGATGCTGATAGGATAGACGAACAAATCTCGAGAAACAACTTGCTGCTGACGCTTTAACGCCTGATACGTTGAAAGCCAGGCAATTGTTAGCGTTAGGAAGGAGAGAATCAAAGTGAGTAAAGTGCTTTTACAAGTGGTCGTGTGCTGACAATCATTCCCTTTTCACTCCCCTCCTTCGCCTCTCCCAATTATTACTTGTTCCGACAACTACTCACGCCCACCTCTCTGCCTCGATTCAATCAGTTATCTCCGATTACGTCGTACTCGAATAGGTCTCGAAGATTTCCGGACTGTAAAAGTGATTGGAAAAGGTGCTTTTGGTGAAGTTAGATTGGTCCAGAAAGCGGATACGGGAAAGATTTATGCGATGAAGACGTTGAAGAAGAATGAAATGTTCAAAAAAGATCAAGTAGGTGTCTCACCAAGACCATCATGATGTGACGGCATATCTTCGTTTCTATGGTCCAGCCAGCTAATTCGATTAGCTCGCCCATGTCAGAGCGGAGAGAGATGTTCTAGCCGAAAGCAACTCTCCTTGGGTCGTTCAGCTTTACTACTCGTTTCAAGACACTCAGTACCTATACCTTGTCATGGAGTTCCTACCAGGAGGTGACCTTATGACCATGTGAGTGATTTGGGTATTTAGTACACTGAATGAGTGCTCATATACCCAGGCTAATCAAATACGACACTTTCTCCGAGGACGTCAGCAAGTTTTACATGGCTGAGTGTATTCTCGCCATTGAGGCTGTTCACAACCTCGGGTTTATTCACCGGTGCGTAATAACTCATGTAGTTACTTCACACCACTAACAACACTCAGAGATATCAAACCCGATAATATCCTGATTGACCAAATGGGTCACATCAAACTATCAGATTTCGGACTGTCCACCGGATTCCATAAACAACATGATTCAGCATATTACCAAAAATTATTGGGTAACGGGGGAGATACGACTAAACAATCGTCGCAGAGTTTGAATGGGGGTGCGATAAGTGGTGGAGCAGGAGCGAGGAATTCAGTCATGGTCAATGCGATTAATTTGACAATGACGAGTAAGCAGGATATAGCCACTTGGAAGGCGAATAGGAGGAAATTGGCGTATTCTACAGTGGGAACACCTGATTATGTGAGTGTAATATCCTTGGTCGCTGCGGATATTCTCGGGAGAAATTACAATGATCAATTGGTCTGAGATGCGATGGCGAAGATGATACATGGGGATAAAGTAAACTACAATGAATAGTGCTGACGACTACCAGATTTCCCCTGAAATCTTCCTTCAGCAGGGATACGGAAAGGAGTGCGATTGGTGGTCACTCGGAGCCATCATGTTCGAATGTCTGGTCGGTGAGTCCACAGTAATCGATCTCTCCCATGCGGAGTCCATAGCGGCCATGAAGCATCCGACTGACAACTCTCAGGATATCCGCCATTCTGTTCTGAGAATGCCCATGATGTATACCGAAAGATCATCGATTGGAAAAACCACCTGTATTTCCCAGACGATGTTCATCTAAGTCGAGAAGCTGAGGATCTGATCCGACGGTGAGCAGCCATAATGAAGACATTTCTGCAGACAATCAGCTGACAACCTCAGGATGCTCTGTGAAGCGGATAAACGTTGGACAGTCGAGCAACTCAAAGCTCATCCAGTGAGTACAGTTCTTGATAACTTTGTGGAGCATACTGACAATCAGTTCTTTTACGGTGTCGATTGGACTTCTATCCGAGATATCGATGCTCCTTTCGTTCCCCATCTACGAAGTATCACCGATACTTCATACTTCCCCACCGATGAGATTGACCAGTCTGCACAAGAGATGCCAAGTGCGGGTGATGAAGCGGGAGACGCGAAAAAGGACTTGGCCTTTTTGGGTTATACGTGGGTTTCTTTCTATTCTCGGATTCCCTCCTTCCCTCAATGCCTGGTCTGGCTCTTGCTCGCGTTGCTGGAGCATCTCTTATTCCACTCAACGGTCTTTCCCTTGCTCAATCATCGTCATTCGCGGGACCATGCTAATAATCATAGCTTCCGAAGATACGAGATGCTTTAGAGCAGGAGAGTAGCCGATGTACTGGATATGAGAGTGGCTTATTGAGGGGACAGAGAAAGGGACAGACTTGTGTATCCGTATTCAATCACGAAATGTCATTTACGCGTATATCGTTCGGTTTTGTTCAGACTGACTGATAAAAGGGTATCTGAAGATACGAAGTGAATGATCGTTAAGCTTGAATGAGCAAAAAGACTGATACATATCTACATTGTCTATGTTGTATTGCTAAATTCCACTGGTTGAATCTCGGTTGAGGTCACGGTTTAACTACCTATGCCTCGACCTTGATTCCCCTTCGCTTTCGCCACAAGGTCAGACCAGCTTCATATAGACGTCGATCGGTACCTGATGGCGGGACTAGTTGCATAGTCACGCCCAGTGATTCTACTTCGTAATTCCGGTGTTCGTCATCGAAAAAGAGCTAGAGGAGTTAGCAGGAGTCGTAGATATTATTCGGAGGTGATGAAGGGGGAGATATGGGCGGAGGTAGGAGTGAGGTAAGGTTAGCTTGAAAGAAGGGCTAGAGACCTTGGATACGTTGAGGAGGAAGGGAGGGAGGGAGGGAGGGAGTAGTACGTGTAAGAAGGACAAGACGGGATGATATTGTGGGAATCGAAACATACCATTTGATCATAAGGTATTCCAGTTTTACGATGTAATTCCTTGAAATGTCTCAACTTGGATCCTGTAATTATAAAGCTATGATCCATCTCAATGCTGTGTACAGCTTACCAGGATATATTTCCATCTAGGTATATCAGGGTCAGATTCAATGATTCGAAGAAAATGGACTTACAGTATTGAAATAAGTGATAGAACGTATTGGTTCGGAAGATTCTTCATCTTTCAATAATAAGAGACCTAATGCCTCTCGAGCGCTATAATCCTTCAGCCCCTGAAATATCTGGTTGGGGATAGAATAGGAGAGCTTACAGTTCAGGAGCAGATGTTCTGGAACATGCTGCAATATGGATAGTCCGTCTTTTCAATTCTGCCAATATACTCGGTACTTCCCTGTAGAATTCAAGGGATTGACCGCGTCTATGGGGTTTCAGTGAATTGTCCAATGTATGATGATAGGCAAGTGAAAGTTCATTGATGCGAGTTTGAGAAGGAGAAAAGAGAAGGAATACTTCGAGGAGACTGGAGACTGGAGACTTACCGATCTACCAGTTTATTGAGCTCGTTCCCATTCCGTTTCACCGGTGGAGTAATATGAGTCTGGACTTTATCAGCTCTTGATCAAATACCGCCAATAATATAAGCTGATATACATCTATCCATAAATCCCATAATGTATAGCTAAAAGGAATTAGCATATTGAATACCAAAATGACGCTGACATACTCCAAGTCGAACGCCACTAATAAAGGCCAAGCTTGCGGATCTTCTTTGTGTGATACCTTGTATCCTCCTTCTGGCGATTCACTCTTCTGTTTAGCAGCTCTTCTTGGCATTTGATCCTCTGATAAGTGTCGTGGTTGATATTGAATATTGTCAAGAACCGAGATTTATTCCAATGAAGAAGAGGTAAATGGATTTTTGCCACTTGGTGCCCCGCTTTCCCGGATCCGAGGGGGGTTGGTAGTAGCCGGAATGAGCAACATCACATTCACTGGATGGATGGGGTAAATAGGTATGAATATACATACTTGACTCTCGACATATCTATACATTACTTGTTCTGAACATAATCGTAAGATATCAAGAAAGATATCTAGTGAATCTCGCATCGAAAGAATCGAGTGAAATAAGGACATAATCACCATGGCAGCGAAGAAAGTAGAAGAACGTGTGTGGTAATCCCATCTCTCTTTTGAACTTGGCTGATAAGAGGTAGCTCAAGTAGTTGACGAGAACGAGGAGGATTTCGATGAAGTGAGTAGAGGTTTTCGAAAGATCACGCGGATTAGGAGCCAGATATCTAGTCACATCGGTAGTGATGAAACGTCAGCTGATCCCACCAGGATGACGATGAGGAATATTCTATAGAGGATGAAGATGAAGAAGGAGAAGATTTCGGTGATGAAGACGACGAAGAAGAGGAAGATGAGGATGAAGACGATGAAGATGGACCGGGTAAAGGGAAATCAAACCAACAAGTACTCAAGGATTTCTACGAGGTAAGTGAAAAGTCCAATTCGCCCCACCACGTACCCAAGGAAGGAATAGAAGAGGTAGGACCATATACTGATACCCATAGAATGAACAACCGGAAGACGATGAAGATGATGAAGATCAAGAAGACGCGGATGTAGTAGCTCCTGAAGATGCTGAAGATGAGGGTGATTATCAACCTGGTCAAAAGCGGAAAGCGGGGGATAAAGAGGAAGAAGTCGTTGCAGGAGAGGATACCAAGGCGAAGGAGGCTGTAGAAGGAGGTGAAAAGGTGGATGCAAAGAAAGCAAAGGTTGAATAGGCACACATATTTTGGGTTGATAACGAGGATCAAAGTGTTGCTGGACGACGAGAGAAAGTCGTCGGGTTGAGAGAAATCAGGATTATATGAGAACAAATTGCTTGCTGAAAGGAATGGAAACAACAAATGTAAAGGAGAATCAAAGGGCCCGGGTATACATGCATTTATAAACCTCACGACAGACTTGCCATTTTTAGCCAATGCACGGTAAAACGACGCTGTGGAAGATCAAGCTGTCATTCTCGTTGAAGACGTCAGATCTTTGGGATCTCGATAGACTGTCGCCTTGCTAACCATTTTCTATGCACAGCTTTGCGAGTCGAAATGATACGATCTATCCGGCCACCCAGCACAGTTTGACAGACAGGGCGTTGAGGTTGAGGCCGCCCGTAATAATCGTACAGCTCTGCGACTGAGATCACTTCATGATCAAGTTGTCATGATAATCCGCTCGATATCTTCGACGACATCCCTCACTTGGTTGAGTAATTGCCACTCCGGTAATTCCTTATACTTCCCAATTACCTCTCGCACAAACCCATTTCTCATTTCCACACCTGGGGACAGCTCCGGTCCAGCTGGAGGTAGCTAGAATATGATTAGTATCATCACCCACTCTTGTTCAGGTAAAGCCGAGATCACATACTATCAAATTCCGCCTGATTGTCTCCCAGTAACCCTTCCATCCCCATCCTGCGTCCCTCTCCAATAATCCCTGTACTTCGCTGACCCATTCCAGTCTCCATTCATTGGTATCGGTACCCAAGCGGGATTTTATATCAGGTAGGATATCAGAGATACTCTCTTCGACGCGATACTGGGCGGATTGAAGGGTATCGAAAAGTGATAGAAGGGTTGGAGACGAAAAGAAGTTGTGATTGATTGAAATGCACTGGATAGTTGGCGTCAGTGGTGGATATGGATGTGGGGGTGTCTAGGGCCCAGGGATCGAAGCTACCCACAAAGTCAATATTCAATACTTGATGATACCATCCGCTAGGAATGAAGATGATTTCCCCTTCCTAATATGATCAGTCCTGTTCGTCACAATCCGCAAAGGTGTTTCATGGATCCAGACTCACCTCCTGTAATATCTTGACACCTCCTCCTTCACCGTCCAGATCCCTCACATCAAAAACAAACTCTCCATTCTTATCCTTGACTCTATCCAAATTACTCGGATCAAACAACCACCATACTTTCCTTCCTACTATATTTGCAGACCATGAATACGACGCATAAACATCTCGATGGAATGGTGTGAATGTCCCTTTAGGACCGAGATAGCAGAATCTGAAATCACCGTTATCATCCCTGGAAATAGGAGCGTTTGGCGTATAAGGAGGATTGAGCCAATCGTCTATATATCTTAGTAAGTCGAGTTGCAAGAAGGGGTCTATCATACAGAGACCTTACCTCGAAAACATTCTGGTACTTCGTAGACCTCTTTCACACCCCTTTCACCCTTTTCTATTTCTTCGAATAAATGCCAATCTTTCACATATAATCCTTCTCCCTTTCCTTGTTCCCATAAATCCAATACTTCTTTCAATGGTCTTTCTTCTCGTTCAAATTCGTTGTAAGAACGATGGAGGGTATTGGCAATAGGTACTATCTGATCTTGGTATCGTCGAAGTTTACTAAGATTGGGTTGAGAAGGTTCATAATGATGACCGCCCGCCGTTTTGGAAGGAGGGGAAGATGCAGTTCGAGGAAGTCGCCATGCTGCTGATGCCCAATTCGAGGTGTTTTTGGCGGAAAGTAGGAATGGGCGATTTGGTATCAAATGATCTTGCTACACGATCAGTTTATAGCAGAGGAACAAGGAAGCGCAAGACGCCTACGAGGAAGTCAGAATAAGGAAGATGATCGTAAGTCGGGAAAGGCCTGGGAGGTATATCTTTCAGTACACCCTGTACATCCCGGACCATAATTGGCGTTTCTTGACTATGAATCGAGATTATGACCTCTCATATGAAGAGGAACCGTCCTCAGAGGGTGAATCCGATGGATAGGAATGACTGATTTTTGAAGACGAGTGTCAAAATGATAAATAAAGATGAAACGAGGTGAAACACTTCTCTCCCTTTCTCTCTCTCTCTCTCTCTCTGTATCTCTGTCCCGCACAACGCAAGATTCAACTATGCATAGCAACATACACCAACCGTATTCTCAGACATTATAAGCCACATCCCTATTCGCCCAATGCATCCCGTATCTACCTGCAAAAGCGGGTCCACCGACACAAGCCCTATTGATCAACGCCCATAGCAATAACAAGAGACCTACGCGATGAAACTCAATATAACTCCTACTAATCCTAACCATAGGGCTGCACCGTAGACTGCTCTACCAGTGATATCCGAAGCGTTATATCGATGTCGAGCTGTAACCCATAAGATGAAAGCGAAGAGTTGGGCGAAGAGTCCAGTAAGTGTGGAGAGTAGCTGGGATGTTAGTTCTGACGATGGTTCACTGGGAGAGGTGTAGTAGATTGAGGTAGGCTGTAAGATGTGGAAGTTGACCCACAGCAGTTGTCCTAAAGTATATTGGATTCCACATAAACTTGCCTACTCTCAGCAAACTCAAGATCAGCGCAATCAACGCAAGACCAATGAAACCCGTAGCTACATAATCAGATGTTCTCCTTGTAAAAGGGAATATTAACGTACCGATAGGGAATAACACCTGTGTCTTGGTTAAACATCTTATGACTTGATCACCCGTATCATAACCTATTGTTTTAGGTGTACATCCATCAACATCGCAATATCCGAAAGCTCCATATCTGACATCATCAGGAGATCGAAGAAAGTAGATAGACTTGATATTGGGAGTAGAGAGGGACGTGAGGAGACTTGATGATAGTCAGTGAGCGATATAGGGCGGAAATGACTCACAGGAGGATGAAAGAGGCTAGAGAGAGGATCATGCCGAGAAGGAAATGACCTTCGAGGCAGTCTTCCCATCGGAACATCTTTGTGAGAGTGGAGCTGAGATGAAGAGATGGATAAGGGTATAGATCGACCAAAAGAGAGGATAGAGCATGCATGGTCATGTAAGAAGGATCACCCGATTGATCGGAGAAGGAGGGTTGAATCAACTTGTATGATCGTGATGGACTGCGACCCACACTCGCCGTGTGTTTCGTTTGTACTATGGGTTGTTCTGCACTTGCTCCCTATAGCCTCATTGCCCAGCCTTCCGTGAGTCTTGATTGATTCCCTTGTTCCTCGACTACATTTTACTTTTACCTCGGATCTACTGACAGCTCTTGACATGGACAAAATCCCCATATTATCCTTTCCACCTCACTCCCTCGACATCATCCAAGTCAAAGCTGCAATTCAATACTGCTTCGTCATGAGCCTGAAACAATGCGTATCTTTTGTTTTCTACATGTATCAAAGCTAGATATCGTTTCAGACAAATGGCACAGGTACATAATGCTTGTCCATCAAGTCTCGCAGAGTATCAAGAGGTAACGCTTCAGCGCGAACTCCCGCCGGTCCTTCCATACTCTCAGCACTTGTCAGCGCATTATAAATGGCTTCTTCAACAGAGTCAGCAGCCGCTTCGAAAAGTCCGTTGATCGAACTGGTATCGAGTAGATCGATTTGTTGATTTACGGTTGGAATAAAGGTATTGGGTACGGGTTCTCGAGGGATATGTTCCGCTGTGGAGAATGCGATGAAGATATCGCCGGAAGAATTTGAGCCTAACACATTCTAGCCGTTATATAGATAGATAGACTGTTGGACTCACCCCAGCCTCCGACTCTTGCTAGACCTGTGGTTGCTCCTACAGCAGTCAGCTTGGCAAGTAAGGATCCACAAAAGACTCACGAGTAGCTAGTCGCTTGAGTTGAGTGGGATGTAATGGTGCCTAGTCATCAGCTCCCATTTTTACTATAAGAGTGATAGGCTTACATCTGTAGCCAACACAATGATGATAGAGCCATCCTTTTGCCTTTCTTTATCCTTCGTTGCTTCTCCTTCCTTTATAGTAGTTTCTTGTGCCGCGATAGCATCTTGATGCATAATCAAACGTCCTATCGGAACGTTTCCTATAGTTAGATCCCGCTTGGCTCCATAGTTCTGACAATGGGTCAGCCAAAGTCATGGTGAATATCTGAGGACTCACCGCTTGGATAAGAGCAGCGACAGTATAAGTCACATCGAATTCTTCTCCTGATTCATTCTTCCTTTTCCCCTTGATGACTCTACTGGCAGATCCCGTTCCACCTTTATATCCCTGACACATCATACCTGTTCCTCCTCCGGTATTTCCCTCCTTGACTCGATCACCATTAGCTTGTTGTATACCTCTCACAGTCATCTCTGGCTGTATGACCATAGCTCCAATATCAGACATGAAGCCATCGTATGTTTCGGCTACCACGGGGAGTAAGAACCAGTCGACCAATCCATCTTTCCCCTTATAGTTGGCCACGGCATATTCGTATATGCCCGAATAACATGGTCCAACAGCGAAAGAGTTTGTAATGATAATAGGTGAATTCAATAGACCCGTCTCCTCAATCCAATGACTACCTGTCATTTCACCTGAACCATTGAATTTGAAAATAGCAGCATGACAACCATAATCGAACCATTCTTTTCGAGGGAGAATGGTCGTGACTCCTGTATTAACGATGGTAGGTGAAGTACGGCGTAGGGACTCTGTATGAACAAGAACACCGGGGACATCTGTCAGAGAGTTAAGTGGACCGGTGGGATGTCTACCGATGATCAAGTTGGGTAGAATATCTCGAATTCGTCCGCGACCTGTAGGGATTGACATTGGAGTGAGTTTCGCTCAGAGGTATTGTCCTGGAGGAATCACGATGGAGAAGGTGTATCCTGATAGATAAGTCAACAGCATAACTTATGCTCATCTATTTATACAAAGCAGCAGTCGCTGTATACAACAGAACAAGTCTGACTTTGACCCATGCGGTACAGTGACTGAATGATAAGCGCAAACGGATTCCACCACGAATGAATCCGCTTGTCCTCGACACGGAGTTCAGAGATAGATGTCCACTCCTTCTTTCAGTTGGAATCCAACCCCGAGGTCTGACTCAGCATACACTCCTCGCGGTGGTCCAACCGTCCCCGAAGAGTGAGATGATCCAAGAAGAGGTCGGCGATACTCACAGCTACCAAAGGAGATTGATTGACATCTCCAATTTGGCCGAACCTCGGTATCGGTCATTTCATTGTTGACATCTATATATAGAGGTCATTCAAGATGGTATCTTGTATTCCATCCATCCGATATCGACATTCACAGCTATCCTCGCAATCACCCACTCCCTAATCAAGACCAATCATTCAATAGAATCATATTCTCAACATGAAGGTCTTCATCACTGGTGCTTCAGGTCGTCTAGGTACTCATATCATCCCTATCCTCCTCTCTCGAGGTCATACCGTTACAGGTCTAGTTCGATCCGATACTTCTTCCAAGAAGATTACTGCCTTGGGATCAAACGTCACTCCTGTCATCGGTACTCTTGATGATACCTCGCTTCTCGTCCAAATGGCCAAATCTCACGATGCGACATTACACTGTGCGATGGATCATTCTTCCGGTGATATTTTCGCTCAACATCAACTTGAAAGAGAACTTATAGACTTGTTTGGAAATGCATTGGAAGGTACCGATAAAGTCTTCATCATGTCTTCCGGTACGGGCTTACTTCAAGTTGGTAACGAGGATGAAACAACAAGAGCGAGTTCAGAATCCGTTCGAGGACAATCAGATAATGCTACGCTTGATTTGGCCAAACGTGGTATCCGCTCCTTCTCCCTTCGATTAGCCATGAACACTCACAACTCCGAAAGCATCCATCCATTCTGGAGTATGCTCATTGCGGCAGAACAAACTCTCGGTTATATCCCTTATATGGAGGGCAATAAATGGTCAGCATGTCATTCAACAGATGCAGCGGAATTATACGTTCTCGCCATGGAGAAGGGTAAAGCAGGTACTGCAGTACATGCAGTATCAGAGTGTATCCCGGTGAAAGACCTTGCAGAGGCATTGGCAAAGAAGACGGGCAAGAAGGCTGGACTAGTCGAGAGTGAAGAAGATAAGGAAAAGTTGAAAGGATTAGGATGGTTAGGAATGCTTTTGACTTGGGATCAAAACCCCCAGACAAAGATCACAAGAGAGACATACAATTGGAAACCTCATGGTCAAGGAGCTTTGGCAGAGATTGAAGCTGCGAGTGAGGGATTTTTCGATTCGAAGAATGTTATCGCCTAGTGGATGGCAGAGAACATGACCGAGTGAGATACAGTCAAGGAGCTGAAAGGAAGTTATGGATTTTTCTACATCATACCCCTACAGCATCTCACTCACTTGTCCAACCCAGCGACCGTCAA
>JALPCA010000003.1:0-38365 GCA_026538345.1 Cryptococcus sp. GC_Crypt_4 | reverse complement strand
TTAGTTATTGGAATTAATTTGCATAGAAAATATGTAGGATAAGAAAAGATAAATATACTTTATTGTATATTTATCTTTTTGTTTAGTAGGATTTATAGCCTCTTTAAACTATTATGTTAATAAAATTAAAAAACTTAATTTTTGATATCCTTATGGCTAAAGCCATCTATAAAATGGCAATATAACTAAATAATTGTTTGGTATGATTTTTGGATTTGGTTTTTTATCCGAATTTTCTGATTCAAATATTTCAACTTTATGAATATAGTAGGTGAAATATTTGTGTGATAGTATTTGAGATAGAAAAAAGCCAACTTTAAAAAGGATGTGAATTGAATGTGCAAACGACTGTAAAGGGTTATATTAAGGCAACGTTTAGCTGTTATTAGTGTAAGGGAAAGATATATTTTGTAACAGTTGATATAAAAATGAAGAAATGGGTACGCTTTATTTTATCTGACTATTTTAAAGATATAAAAAATAGTTTAAGTTTTGACGAAGTTAAATTTTAGGTGAGATGTCAATAATGATTAATTTGGTTTAATAAAGAGGTACCTTATACGCAAAAGCGTTTATATTAGTAACCTAAGGAGCTTGCTTTTATGAAAACTACCGATTCAAAAGGCCTATTAGGAAATAGGGTATATTTACAAGTTTTCTCTGCCTATTCATTGCTTATGCTTGGTGTTTTTATTGATATGTTAGCGATTATGACTATAGTTGGGTTTGAATGGGAAGTAGATCCTACTATGATTGGATTGATTCCTGTTGCATATGCACTTCCAGGAATTATTTTTGGCTCATGGGCAGGTGTTATTGCAGATCGTTTTAGAAAAATTCCAATTATGATGTTCTGTAATCTAATGGTTGGTCTAATAACGATTGCTCTTTTATTTGTACAAGATATCCACTGGCTCTTAGTGGCATTAATGATTCGTTCCATTTTTATTGTTTTCTATTATCCTGCACAGCAAACACTAACAAGACAGATTGTATCCCCGGATTTGCTTACTAAAGCAGTAAGTATCAACGGAATAGTAGAGCAGGGTACCAAAATAGTAGGCCCACTTATAGGGGGTATGTTGCTGAGCTGGTTTCAACCAGAGTTCTGCCTCATTATAAGAGCTATAAGTTGTTTATTAGCTACCTTAGTTCTCATACCCACAATAAAATTTAAAGAAACTATATCGAAAGAATTTGTTGAAAAGCAAAAACAAAGTACTTGGACCGCTTGGGTACAAGGGTGGGGTTATGTGTTATCTAATCGGATAATATTATCAACCATGATTTTCGTTACAATAGCCATGGCAGTATTACAATTAGTAGACTCACAATTCCCAACTTTATTTAAGAGCCTATTCCCACATGATAAAAGTAAAATGGGATATATCATTTCTATTATTGGTCTTGGCGGGATACTTGGTGCATTACTAACTCAGAAATTAAAACAATTTCAATATGGCTGGGTAGTATGTGGAGGTATGGTTTTAATGGGAATTGGTTTTGGGGGGATTGGTTTGATAACGCCCGGTACGGTCTTCGTTTTAGCCTATTTAATTAGTTTTATCGCTGGTATCGGAAGTGGGCTGATGCTTGTATCTAATCAAGTCATATTACAAATAGAATCCGATCAAGATCAAGTAGGAAGAGTATTTGGTATTCAAAGTAGTTTAACAAACGCAGTTTTAATTATTTCTCCTGCTATGAGTGGCCCATTAGTGCATTTGTTTGGAGTAACTCAACTCTATGTTTATGGAGGGATTGGGCTTGTTATTATTGGAGTAATTGGAGTTTCAATGCAGAAATATTTATGGGGTAAACATAAACACGAACCTATAAGAGCAAATAATTTTTGAAGGGAAGATTTTTATGACCAATGAGGAATGTTATCCATTAAGCCATCCGCAGCGAAGAATATGGTATACAGAAGTTATTCATTCTGATAAAGGAATATGTAATTTAAGATTTTTATTTAAACTTCATCGAAAAATGAATTATTCAAAATTAAACCAAGTTGTGAATCGCGTTATCAGTGAAAATGACGGTCTGTGCATTAGGTTAAAAGAAAATGGGCATCAGGAACCGAAACAATATTTTATTAAACATGAAGAACAAGAATTTGAGTTTTTTGATTTCAGTAATGTGGAGAATACAAATTTACTTGAGGAATGGATTGAGCAGAAAACAAAAGAAACGTTTACATTATTTAATTCGAATTTATACTATTTCGCTTTAATAAAATTAAACGATAATGAATGTGCAGTCTTTGGAAATGTTCATCATATTATTATGGATGGTTTATCAATTCAAATATTTACTGAGCAGATTGCAAAATATTATTATGACATGCATAACGAGAATGAAGAAGGAGAAATTAAAAATTCATATGTTCAATTTCTGACCAATGAACAAACATACTTGAATAGTAGTCGCTTTCAAAAAGATCAAAAATTCTGGTTAGAGGAATTTAAAACACTGCCATCTGCGACTGGATTGAAGCCTTATAATACGTACCAAGTTAGTACCAAAGCATCACGTGAGACGTTTATATTAACGGAGCATTTGAAGAGAAAGATAGAAAAATTTTCTGAAGATTACAAATTTAGTTTATACACCCTTTTTGTTGCTGCTTTCTCGTTGTCCATGTATCGGTGGACCTCATCGCTTAATATTGGTTTAGGAATGGCTTACGGCAACCGTATGACTAAAATGGAACGAAAATTGATTGGAATGATGGTGAGTACAGTTCCTTTAAGAATGGATATTGATCCAGAAGAAGAAGTACTTTCATTTATTAGTAGAGTGTCCAGAAAACAAAGTAAATCATTAAGACACCAGAAATATCCATTTGATTTGTTATTAAAGCGGATTAATAAAGAGAATAACAGTAATGTGAGACTTTTCGGAACTACGATTGATTATAGGGATCGTGATGAAAGTGGTGACTCACTATGGATTCCAAACCGTGAAGAAGTACAAGATTTTGCAGTGCATATTGAAAATCTAATTGATATAGACTCTTTACATGTACATATTGATTATCGTGAGGAGCTATTTTCTAAGGAAGAGATAAAACAGTTTTTTAACGTGATGTTAGCGATAATGGAAAACACTTTTGAAAACCCAAAGCAGAAGGTGGCTGAAATAGAAATCATTTCTGAGGAAGATAAAAGAAAAAGTTTAGTTGAGTTCAACAATCCTAAACTGGATGTCCCGCCTCAAGTAACTATTCATGAAATGTTCGAACGGCAAGCGATGATTTATCCAAATGCTATTGCAGTTACGTATGAAAAAGAAAAAATTACTTATAAGGAGCTTAATGAACGTGCAAACCAGTTAGCTCATTATCTGCAGAAAAAAGGAGTAGGACCTGATACTTTAGTTGGACTGTGCGTTGAACGTTCCCACGAGATGATTGTAGGTATTTTAGGGATTTTGAAGGCTGGTGGGGCTTATGTCCCACTTGATCCAACATATCCAGAGCAACGACTTCAATATATTTTAGAAGATGCTAGCATTCAGTTATTCGTAACGCAAGAAAGTTTAAAAGAATTGAACTGGTTACCAGAAAATGTTGAGTCGATTTGCCTGGATCGTGATCAAGATGAGATTGGGAAAGAAAGTAAGACTTTGCCGGTTTCTAGTGTCGGTCCCCAAAATCTGGCATATGTAATCTATACTTCGGGATCAACGGGAAATCCAAAGGGCGTTATGATAGAGCATCACAATGTCATTCGGTTATTTAAATCGACGGATTGTTGGTATCAGTTTAATGAAAAAGATACTTGGACGCTTTTTCATTCGTATGCATTTGATTTCTCAGTATGGGAAATTTGGGGAGCATTATTATATGGTGGAAAATTAGTTGTTGTTCCGTACTGGATTAGTCGATCACCTAAGGATTTTTATCAATTATTGGTGGAGGAAGAAGTCACAGTTCTAAATCAGACACCTTCCGCATTTCGACAATTAATACGAGTGTGTGAACAAGAAGATAAGAATAAAAATTTGCAGCTGCGTTATGTCATATTTGGCGGAGAAGCGTTAGAACCTACTAGCTTGTTACCGTGGTTTCAAAGGTATGGGGAGAAAAACCCACAGTTAATTAATATGTATGGAATTACAGAAACTACAGTTCATGTTACATATTATCCAATTACTCTAGATGATGTGCAGCATGCTTCAAGAAGTAATATTGGAAAGCGGATTCCCGATTTAGAAGTGTATATACTAGACGCTTATCAACAACCTGTTCCTATAGGTGTCGATGGTGAACTTTATATTGGCGGGGCAGGGCTTGCACGTGGGTATTTAAATAGACCTGAATTAACAGCAGAGCGTTTTATATCTCATCCATTTAGTAGTGATCTGAAAGCAAGATTATACCGGACAGGAGACTTAGCGAGGTATTTGCCAGATGGGAATCTAGATTATCGTGGAAGAATTGATCATCAGGTTAAAATACGTGGTTTCCGAATTGAGATTGGGGAAATTGAGTCTACTTTACATACATATGCATATGTAAAAGAGGCAGTTGTAATTGTAAGAGAAGATCAGCCGGGCGATAAAAGATTAATAGCATATGTTGTAGGAGATGGAAATGTAGATGCGTGGAGAGAGTATCTTAAAGCGAAACTACCAAGTTATATGGTTCCTTCGGGATTTGTGGCGATGGAAGCTATTCCACTTACAGCTAACGGTAAAGTTGATCGTGAGGCCTTACCTATGCCAGAGGAAAAGCAGATTAATAGTGAATGTGTTGGCCCTCGGAATAGTAACGAACAGATACTGACTACCATTTGGAAGCGAGTATTAGGTGTTAAAAAGGTGGGAATCTATGATAATTTCTTTGAAATTGGTGGCGACTCGATTCTCAGTATTCAAATCATATCTCAAGCAAGTCAAGTGGGGTTAAAACTTACTCCAAAGCAAATGTTTGAATGCCCAACTATCGCTGAGCTGGCACAAGTGGCTATAGAAACGCAGGGAGTACAAGCGGAGCAGGGAATTGTGATAGGTGATGTGCCTCTTACTCCAATTCAGTGCTGGTTCTTCGAGCAAGAACATCCACATACAGAGCATTGGAATCAATCAATGCTTTTAAGAGTAAAAGAAAGATTGAATGTGAAATTACTAGAGGGAGCGATATTAAATTTACTGAAACATCATGATGCTTTACGTTTCCGGTACGAACAGTTACCAAACGGAACGTGGAGGCAGAGAAATGAAGGGACTGATGAGCTGTCAGTACTCCATGTTGTAAAACGTAATCAAGTTAATGAAAAAGAGTGGAATAAAATAATACAAGAAGAGATGAACATTAATCAAGCTAGTTTCAATTTAGTTAATGGTCCGTTAATGAGAGTAGTGTACTTTGAAGATAACTTGACTAGAAATGATCGAATATTCTGGGTGATTCATCATTTAGTAGTAGATGGAGTGTCATGGAGGATTCTATTGGAAGATTTACAGGTGGTATATAACCAGATGAAACAAGGTCAAGAAGTTCGCTTACCTGCGAAAAGTACATCTTTTAAAGAGTGGTCTGAACGACTCCAGACATACAGTGATTCGGGTATTTCAAAAGAAGTACAAAATTATTGGAATGAACAAGTAGAAAAAGAAACGATGAAAATTCCAATGGACTATCCAATACAAGAAACAACAGAAGAATCGATTGATCAAGTGACGAGGACTTTAGGAATAGAAGAAACACAAACATTGTTACACGAAGTTCTAGTCACTCATAAGACAAGGATTGATGAGGTACTATTAACGGCATTAGGACAAGCTATCGTCGATTGTACAAATCAGCAAACCGTTTCTATTCATCTAGAAGGACACGGAAGAGAAGAGATGATTGAAGGTATTGATTCATCAAGGACAGTGGGCTGGTTCACGAGTATTTATCCCGTTCATCTCAATTTTCAAGGAACTCAGACACCTATTGAAGGGTTAAAGGCTGTCAAAGAACAATTACGTCGAATTCCAAATCGCGGAGTTGACTATGGTATTTTACGTTACTTGAATAAAGGATTACTTCCGTTTTATCAGCAAAAGCCTTCAATAAGCTTTAACTATTTGGGCCAATTTGATCAGGTGTTTTCAAGGGACTCTTTGTTTATGCAAGAGACAGGATTTACATTTTTAGATCATGCTCCAGATTCCAAACCGTCTCATCTAATTGATGTTATCGGAATGGTGAAAGATGAAAAGTTACATTTTATTTGGATGTATAGTAGGGAACAGTTTTCTAAATTAAAAATTCAAGTGATAGCAGATGGTATGTTAAGGCATCTCCGTCAACTTATAAATAAACCAACAACAGAGTCTGCTTTTACGGTATCAGATTTTGCTGATGCAGAGGATCTTACGGAAGAAAGCTTAAGCAAAGTATTACTTAAATTAACAAAAAAGAGGGTGTAAAAATGGGAGACGTTATTGATATATATGGTTTATCACCTTTGCAAAAAGGAATACTGTTTCATACTTTATACGATCAAGATGATGAACATTCTTTTTCCTATATTGTACAAGTAGGTTTCTTGCTCGGGGGGCAATTGGATGTTGATATTTTTGAAAAGGCTTGGGAATATGTTATTAATCGACATGAGGTTTTACGTTCAGTATTTGTGTGGGAGGAAGTAGAAAAGCCATTACAAGCGGTTTACCAACGTCTTCCTTTTACTATTCATCAAGAGGATTGGAGCACCCATCCACATGAGGAAAGGGCGAAGAAATTACAACAGTTTTTGAATGTAGATCGTAGAAAAGGATTTTTATTGGATGAAGCACCATTGATGAGAGTCACTGCGATTAAAGAAGCAAAAGAGGAAACGAGAATTATCTGGACACATCATCATATTTTGCTAGACGGATGGAGTGTGTCATTGGTCTTTAGTGAAGTGATGGAAGTTTATCTCAAGATGATAAAGGGAGAATTGTTGAATCTTCCTAAATCTCTTCCTTATAAAAAATATATTCAATGGATAAATAAACAAGATCAAAGTCAAGCAGAGGAATTTTGGAAAGAAGAATTAAAAGGGTTCTATGCACCCACTCCATTAGCAATGGAAAGAAAGGATCAAGGACAAGAGAAGGGTTATGGAGAGTTTGCTTATCAAGTATCTGAGGAACTTACTGAGAGTTTACAAAAGTGGGTACGAAATAGTCGATTAACGTTGAATACGTTAGTACAAGGTGCATGGGCTTATTTGCTGAGTAGGTATAGCGGTGACAGTGACGTCGTATTTGGCGTAACTAGCGCTGGACGTCCTACTGATTTAATAGGAGCAGAGAATATGGTGGGGCTATTTATTAACACATTACCTACCAGAATTCGATTAACGGATAATGCATCAGTAGTAGATTGGCTTCGTAAAATACAAATGAAAGAAATGGAACGAAGACAGTATGAGTATAATTCGTTGATAGATATTCAAGGCTGGAGTGAGGTTCCGCGAAATTGCTCCTTATTTCATACCTTGTATGTGTTTGAAAATTATCCAATTCAAGGTGAGAGAAATGATGATTTAAGATTACTAGATGTTACAAGCACGGAACAAACAAATTATCCTTTAACACTCATTGTAATGCCCGGTAAGAAAATTACTTTAAAGTTGATGTATGATCGAAGCTATTTTAATGAAGAAGCAATAAATCGGATTCAGAATCACTTATTGCAAATATTAATTCAGATGACGAAGAGCCTAGATTCAAAACTATTTGAAATTACTCATTTAACAGAAGAAGAACAAATACAGTTACTAGAGGAATGGAATCATACTCAAGTTAATTATTCGGCTGAAGGCATGATTCATACGATGTTTGAGGAGCAAGTAAAAAAAACACCGGAAGCAATCGCGGCTAGTTACGAAAATGAACAAATTACCTATAAAGAGTTGGAGAAGCGTGCAAATCAGTTAGCTCATTATTTACAAAAGCATGGTGTAGGCCCAGAGTCTCTAGTTGGGGTATATATGGAACGTTCATTACAAATGATGATAGCGTTATTAGGTATTCTAAAATCAGGAGCAGCGTATGTTCCACTTGACCCTACTTATCCAGAGAGTCGACTTCGATATATATTAGAGGATGCTGGAATCGAAGTACTAGTGACGGAAGAGAATTCTAAAAATTTGTTTGTATCTGAAAATATAGAAACGATTTGTATGAATAAAGATTACACTGCAATTGAAAAAGAAGAAACAACCCCATGTATAAGTGGTGTAACAGGAGAAAATTTAGCGTATGTTATGTATACTTCAGGATCTACAGGGAATCCAAAGGGAGTAATGATTGAGCATCATTCAGTAATTAATTATCTAGAATGGATGCAACATAAATATCCGCTTTCTGAAAAAGATGTGGTCTTGCAGAAAACGCCATTCTCATTTGATGTCTCTGTTTGGGAATTATTTTGGGGCATTCACGTTGGTGCAAGTGTATCTTTCCTACCTCCAGGTGGAGAAAAAGATCCTTCTATTATAGCTGAAGTGATTAAACAACATCAGGTTACTATAGTTCAATTTGTACCTTCGATGTTATCTGTTTTCTTAGATTACTTCAATCATATTGAATTGAACATGAATTGTTCGTCCGTACGCCATGTATTTTCTGGTGGAGAAGAACTAAGTTCAGGGTTAGTTAGACGTTTTCAACAGAAATGGGATTATAGTGGACAAGTGAAATTAACCAACTTTTATGGGCCAACTGAAGCCACTATTTATGTGAATGCATTTGATATTCAGCCTAATCAAGAATTTGTTTCTATTGGGAAGCCAATACAGAACACGCAATTATATGTATTAGACCAAAATCAACGCTTGCAATCAATAGGAACTGAAGGTGAGTTATATATTGGTGGTGTTGGTTTAGCGCGTGGATACTTAAATCGTCAGAATCTTACTGCTGAAAAATTCATTTCGCACCCATTTCAATTGGGGGAACGACTATATCGAACAGGAGATTCAGTAAGATATCTAAATGATGGAAATATAGAATTTATAGGTAGAATGGATCATCAAGTCAAAATGCGTGGTTTTAGGATTGAACTAGGAGAAATTGAAGCAACTTTAGAAAAATGTTCGTTTATTAAAGAGGCTGTCGTATTAGTTAGAGAAGATCGTCCAGGTGATCAACGATTGGTTGCATATGTAATAAGCGATGGAAATACCGAAGAGTGGAGAGAGTATTTACAAAACCAATTACCGAATCATATGATTCCAGCGCACTTTATAGAGTTAGAACATTTTCCGCTTACTCCGAATGGGAAAATTGACCGAAAGGCCTTGCCAGCACCTGATGAGCAAGCTATTGAAGATTTAAATGTGCTACCTCGGACGCCATCGGAAGAGCTTATTGCCTCGGTTTGGAGTCAAGTGTTAGGAACAGAAAATATTGGCATTCAGGATTCCTTCTTTGAACGTGGTGGGCACTCACTACTTGCTACTCAAATCGTCTCTCGATTGCAAGAACTGTTCCAAATTAAAATTCCATTACGTGAACTTTTCAAGCACGATACAGTGGAAGCATTGGCGAAACGAGTGGATCAGTTACGAAAGGAAGATAAAAAACGAAAGGTTGCTCCTCTTGTACCTATGAAACGAGAAGAAGTTATCCCACTTTCCTATGCGCAGAAACGTCTATGGTTTATTGATCAATTAATGCCAAATAGTGCTATGTACAATATTCATGCAGCGTGTCGCTTAACAGGTAAATGGTCAATTGAAGCATTGGAGGTCGGATGGAATCAATTGTTGGAGCGTCATGAATCATTAAGGACGACAATTCTAGAACAAGAGGGTGAACCTTTTCAACAGGTTCAATCTCATGTGTTCAGGCATATTCCTCAAACGAATCTAACAGATCTTTCTTTGGAAGATAGGGAAAGAGAAATGAAACGCCTTATTCAAAACGAGGCGGAGGAACCATTTCATTTTGGACAAGGTCCTCTGATTCGAACACGAATATTGAAAGTGGACAGGGAAGAATGGGTTCTCATTTGTACGATGCATCATATTATTTCAGATGGATGGTCAATGGGAATCTTACTTGAAGAATGGATGGCTTTTTATGAAGGAGCACTAACCGGAAAACCAGTGGAATTGAAGGAGTTATCTATCCAATATGCAGATTTTGTCATGTGGCAGAAGGAATGGCAAAAAGAGGAGAGTTTGAATCAGCATCTTCAATATTGGAAGGAAGAATTATCTGGGGAACTACCGGTTTTACAATTACCGATGGATCGTCCTCGACCTGCAGTTCAAACCCATCGTGGTGCAAGTCAGTCCTTAATAGTGGCGAATTCCTTACAGGAAAAGCTCAAAGATTTAAGTTTGCAAGAAGGATGCACTTTATTTATGACATTGATGGCAGCGTATCAAAGCTTCCTTTCTCGTTATACAGGACAGGACGACATTATAGTTGGAAGCCCAATCGCTAATCGAAATGTGAAAGAGATTGAGGGATTAATAGGATTCTTTGCAAATACGTTAGTTTATCGAGCTGATTTCAGTGGAAATCCGACGTTCCAAGAACTATTGTCGCAGGTAAGAAAAAAAGCGCTAAAAGCATTCGAGTATCAGGACATCCCATTTGAGAAAGTGGTAGAATCCGTAAAACCTGAACGGAATACAAGTCATTCACCAATATTCCAAACTATGTTTACTTTACAGAATACGAAACAAGAATTTCTTCAGCTATCTGAAAGACAAATGGAACTCATGAAAAGCCATGCTTCTGTTGCCAAATTTGATTTGAGTTTATTTGCTTCTGAGACGGAAGAAGGATTATCACTAACCTTTGAATATAATACTGATTTGTTTAATGATACAACCATTGAACGTATGGCAAGTCATTTTAAACATTGGTTAAATCAAATTGTCTCTCATCCAAAATGTATACTATCAGAACTGAATATGTTATCGAAAGTAGAATATAAGCAACTACTAGAGGAATGGAATGAATCAGCCGTTATAGATATAGAAGATAGTACGATTCATACAATGTTTGAAGAACAAGTGGAAAAAACACCAGAAGCAATTGCAGTAGTGTGCGAAGATGAAGAACTAACATATCGAGAGTTGGACGAACGCTCAAATCAGTTGGCACATTATTTGCAAAAAAATGGTGTAACATGCGAATCATTAGTTGGGATTTGCGTTACACGTTCATCCGAGATGATTGTCGGTCTCTTAGGAATTATGAAGGCGGGAGGAGCATATGTCCCAATTGATCCAGCGTATCCGGAAAGTCGACTGCAGTACATTTTAGAAGATGCTCAAATAAAGGTACTGGTGACACAGGAAAAGTTACAACAAAAAATGGTTATACCTCCATTCGTCAACGTCATTTGTATTGATCGTAATCGAGCAGAAATAGAACAAGAAGTTACTACGGTATGCACGAGTGAAGTGACGGGCGATAACTTAGCCTATATTATCTATACTTCAGGTTCCACTGGAAATCCAAAGGGAGTAATGATTGAGCACAGGAATACAGTAACAATGATTCATTGGGCGCATCACACGTATTCTCGAAAGGAATTAGCGGGAGTATTAGCTTCAACTTCACTATCTTTTGATTTATCCGTTTTTGAAGTATTTGTTCCCTTAACGATGGGTGGTAAGGTGATTGTCGCTGAAAATGCTCTACATCTAGACAAGTTGTCTACCAAAGGTGTGACTTTGGTTAATACTGTGCCATCGGCAGCAAAGGAACTGGTTCGAGCAAAAACAATTCCTTCTTCAGTAAAGGTAATAAATTTGGCTGGAGAACCGTTACCATATCCGCTTGTTCAAGATTTATACGAGAGAAGTACGATTGAGAAGGTGTTCAACTTATATGGACCGTCTGAAGATACTACGTATTCCACGTATATGGAATTAGAAAAGGGTGTCATGCATAGGGTACCACCAATCGGTAAACCAATCTTCAATACAGAAGTATATGTATTGAGTGCTGAACGAAAAATGGTTCCAATTGGTGTAGTTGGTGAGCTATACATTGGTGGATCAGGGTTAGCGCGTGGATATTTAAAACGCCCTGACTTAACGGAAAATCGATTTATACCGCATCCGTTTAAAGAAGACGAGCGAGTATACCGGACTGGAGATCTAGTAAGGTATTTGCCGGATGGAAATTTGGAGTATGTTGGACGAATCGATCATCAAGTAAAAATTCGTGGGTTCCGGATTGAACTAGGAGAAATTGAAGCGACATTACAAAGGCATACATTAGTTAACGAAGCTATTGTGATGGTGCGGGAAGATTATCCTGGCGATCCACGTTTGATCGCCTATGTTGTAGGAGGCGGGGATGCTCAAAAGTGGCGTGATTATCTCAAGGATCAACTACCAAATTATATGATCCCAGCCTATTTTGTTGGATTAAATGCATTTCCACTCACTCCTAATGGGAAAATTGATAGGAAGGCCTTACCAGCACCAGAGAGACAGGAGATAGCAAGTGGTTATATTGCTCCTCGTACGTCCACGGAAAAAACAATCGTTTCGATATGGCATGAAGTTTTAGGTATGGAAAACATCGGAATTCAAGATTCGTTTTTTGAAATTGGTGGCCATTCACTACTCGCTACGCAAGCTGTTTCCAATCTTAAAGAGGCTTTTGGAATCGAGATACCATTGCATGATTTATTTATGTTTCATACGGTGCAGCAATTGGCAGAACAGATTGATCAATTGCTCGATAACAAAAATCAAGAAATGCAGAATGATAGTAAGGAGAATGTAAGTCTTCAAGACTATGTTCAAAAAGAAGCAGAAGTGAGTAATGATGAAGAATTACTGGAACTACTTAAGCAATTAGAGGAGCTATCAGAGGAAGAAGCACAAGGGATATTCGAGAGTAATTTGATTGAGGAAGGGGTAAAAAAATGAGAAGTGATTTACTTGCAAAGCTGAGTTCACTTTCTCCTGAGAAGAGAGCATGGCTTCAGAAGCAAATGCAAAAAAAGGAGAATAAAGAAGCACTCCCGTTGTCTTATGCGCAACAACGTTTGTGGTTTATGGACAGATTTAACCCAAACAGTTCTTTATATAATATTCCAACAGTATGGCATCTAAAAGGAAATTGGATACCTGAAGCATTAGAGAAGGGATTCAATCGACTCATTGAACGTCATGAATCATTACGAACTGTTTTTAAAGAAGTAGGAGAACAGCCTGTGCAACAAATTCTCGAATTTCTTCCTAGAGCATTACCTGTAAGGGATTACTCTCAACTTCCTCTAGAAGTAAAAGAAAAAGAGGTAGATAGTTTAATTGCGAGAGAAGCGCAAGAACCATTTGATTTAATGAATGGTCCTTTAATTCGTAAGCAGCTTGTTCAATTAGAGAAGGATGAATGGTTATTACTGTGTACGATGCATCATATTATTTCTGATGCTTGGTCCATTGGTATATTCATGAATGAATTACTTGCTTTCTATGAAGAAGAAACGGGCGGAAATCCTGCTAAATTAAGTTCACTATCCATTCAATATGCAGACTTTGCGAAGTGGCAAAAGGAGTGGTTGCAAGGTGATGTGCTAAATCGTCAGCTTACGTATTGGCAGGAAGAATTGTCTGGTGAACTTCCTATCTTACAACTGCCAGTGGATCGACCTCGACCGGTTAAGCAGACTTACTCTGGGGCTACGCATCATGTGATTTTTCCTTATAAATTGCTTAGTCAATTGAAGGATATAAGCCGACAAGAAGGATCTACTTTATTTATGACTTTAATGGCCGCATACCAGAGCTTTCTTGCTCGTTATACAGGACAAAAAGATATTCTAGTTGGTAGCCCGATTGCAAATCGGAACCATAAGGGAGTAGAAGGATTAATTGGTTTCTTTGTTAATACGTTGGTTTATCGATCAGATTTGAGTGGCACCCCTACCTTTCGGGAGATTTTGAACCAAACAAAGAAAAAGGCGTTAAAAGCTTACGAATATCAAGATATACCATTTGAAAAAGTGGTAGAAGCTGTGCAACCTGAACGAAGCATGAGTCATTCCCCTATATTTCAGACCATGTTTACGCTACAGAATATAAAACAAGAACGACTAGATTTGCCTGATAGAAGTATTGAAATGGTAGAAAGTAATATGTCTATTGCTAAATTTGATTTGAGCTTAACTGCCTATGAAGTGGAAGAAGGTCTATTCGTCTCATTTGAATACAACACGGATTTATTTGATAGTAGTACCATTGCACGTATGGCAGGACATTTTGAGAACTGGCTAAATGAAATCACGTATCATCCAGATGAATCATATACAAAGCTGTCAATGTTATCAGATACTGAGCAAAAACAACTCCTAGAAGAATGGAATGATACGGACGTAGTTTATGGTCATGATTGTATGATTCATGAGCTATTTGAGCAACAAGTTGCACGGACACCTGATGCAGTGGCGGTAGTTTATGAGGGTGGAAAGCTAACGTATCAAGAACTAAATGAAAAATCGAATCAATTGGCACATTTTCTACAAAAACGAGGTATCGGACCTGAATCATTGGTTGGTATATGTATTGAACGTTCTCCTGATATGATTATCGGTCTCTTTGGGATTTTGAAGGCAGGTGGGGCTTATGTCCCACTGGACCCAAGTTATCCCGAAAACCGCCTGAGATACATTTTGGAGAATTCACAAATTCAAGTGCTGTTAACAAAAGAGGCACTACAGGACTGGTTACCTAAAGATATTCAAGCAATTTGTTTAGATCGGGATCAAGTAATGATTTCTAAAGAGAGTAATTTAGCTCCGGTGAGTGGAGTAACAGCAAATAACTTAGCCTATATTATATACACTTCGGGTTCGACAGGAAATCCAAAGGGGGTAATGATTGAACATCATTCTGTTATAAATCGCCTACAGTGGATGCAGAAAAAATACCCATTGTCTGAGGAGGATACAATCCTACAAAAGACACCGTTTTCGTTTGATGTTTCTGTCTGGGAATTATTTTGGTGGTCATTTGTAGGAGCACGTGTTTGTTTACTTCCACCAGGAGGAGAGAAAGATCCTGCGGTGATTGAGGAGTATATTGAACGATACCGTGTGTCCACCATGCATTTTGTTCCGTCGATGTTATCTACTTTCTTAGATTATATGGAATTATATAATTCGAAAAGGGATGTATCGTCTTTAATTCAAGTTTTTACTAGTGGAGAAGCGTTAAACACTGAACAGGTTCGCCGGTTTAAGGGGATCTTTTACAATGCTCAGCAAACAAAGTTAATTAACTTGTATGGTCCTACTGAAGCAACTGTGGATGTGACTTATTACGATTGTGATTTAGAAAAAGAACCAATGCTTATTCCGATTGGTCGTCCGATTGATAATACAGAGTTGTATGTGTTAGATCAATATCAACAAGTGGTCCCAATTGGTGTGGCAGGGGAACTTTACCTTGGAGGAGTAGGATTAGCACGTGGCTACTTCAATCGACCGGATTTAACTACTGAACGTTTTATTCCGCATCCCTTTAAGGACGGGGAACGATTATATCGAACGGGTGACTTGGTTAGATATATAAATGATCGTAACTTAGAATATATTGGAAGAATAGATAACCAAGTTAAAATTAGAGGATTCCGAATTGAATTGGGAGAAATAGAAGCAGCTTTACATGATCACTCATCTGTAAAAGAGGCAGTCGTGTTGGTGAAGGAAGATCGACCAGGAGATAAGCAGTTAGTAGCTTATGTAGTGGGTGAAGGGGATACTGGGGAGTGGCGTGAATATCTCAAGAAGCAATTACCACATTATATGGTTCCGGCATACTTTTTCCAAATTGAAGGTATGCCACTTACTCCAAATGGTAAAGTGAATCGGAAAGCATTATTGGAATTAGAAGAACAGTTCATAAGTGAAGATATTACTTCATCACGAACACCAGTGGAGGAGCTCATCGTTTCCGTTTGGAGCCAAGTGTTAGGAATAAAAAATATTAGTGTTCAGGATTCCTTTTTTGAAATCGGTGGTCATTCACTACTAGCTACTCAAGTAGTGTCACGTTTACAGGGAATTTTTCAAATCGAATTACCAGTACGTGAACTATTTGAATATACAACGGTGGAGTCACTGGCAAAGCGATTAGAACAGTTACGTAAAGGAGATAAAAAACGAGAGATTCCGCCACTAATACCAATGAAACGAGGAGAAGCTATTCCACTATCTTATGCCCAACAACGTTTATGGTTTATTGATCAATTTACACCTAATAGTGCCCTTTACAATATGCCAATGGTATGCCGTCTTACAGGGAATTGGCTACTTGAAGCATTGGAAACGGGATGGAATCAACTAATAGAACGTCATGAATCACTGCGGACGGTCTTTCAAGAAGTGAATGGTCAACCCGTACAGCAAATTGAACCGTATGCTTTTCAATCAATTCCGAAAACGGATTTAACTATGCTTTCTTCTGAAGATCAAGAAGAAGAAGTTAAACGTTTAATTCAACAAGAAACAGAAGTGCCATTTGATTTAACAGAGGGTCCATTAATCAGGACAAGTATTTTGCACGTGGGAGAGGAAGAATGGATACTCCTTTGTACTCTACATCATATCGTTTCAGATGGATGGTCAATGGGAATCCTACTTGAAGAATGGATGGCATTTTATGAGAAAGCAACGGATGGAAAGGTAGCGGAACTTGAACCATTACCGGTTCAATATTCCGACTTTGCTCAGTGGCAAAAAGGATGGCTAAAGGAGGAGGTGCTTGATCAACAACTCCAATACTGGAGGGAAGAATTGTCTGGGGAGCTTCCTGTACTCCAACTTCCTGTGGATCGCCCGCGTCCCGCAATACAAACTCATCACGGGTCGACATACACTATGGTTCTGCCAAGCACGCTACATGATAAATTGAATGAACTTAGTCGAAAAGAAGGGGCTACGCTCTTCATGACGCTTTTAGCTGCATATCAAAGTTTTCTATCTCGTTATACGGGACAAGAAGATATTCTGGTCGGAAGCCCAATTGCGAATCGGAACTATAGAGAAATTGAAGGACTAATTGGTTTCTTCGTTAACACACTGGTTTATCGAGCTAATTTGAGTGGTAGACCGACATTTCAAGATGTACTGTATCAGGTTCGTCAAAAGGCATTGAAGGCGTATGAATATCAAGATATTCCATTTGAAAAAATTGTAGAAGTTGTGCAACCGGAGCGAAGTACAAGTCATTCGCCAATCTTCCAGACTATGTTCATCTTGCAAAATATGAAACAAGAGTTACCGGTGTTATCTAGTAGAAGTATTGAAATGATAGAAAGCCATAGTCCAATTGCAAAGTTTGATTTAAGTGTAATGGCAGTTGAGACGGAAGAGGGATTACTTTTTACTTTTGAGTACAATAAGGATTTATTCAATGCTACTACTATTGAACGGATGGCAGGACACTTTGAGAAATGGCTACATGAAGTTTCTCATCGCCCACAAAATCCGTTGCATGACCTGAGCATGCTATCAGAACCCGAACGTACTTTGTTATTAGAAACATGGAATGACACTGTAATGGAAATGTCTCATCAGGGTCTTATTTGCGACAGATTTGAGGAGCAAGTAGCAAGGCGTCCGGATGCGATTGCGGTAGTTGATCAAACAAAACAGTGGACTTATGGTGAACTGGATACACAAGCAAATCAGTTGGCAAATGTTTTACGGCGAAAGGGAGTAGCCCCAGAGTCAGTGGTAGGAGTTTATCTTCCGAGGTCAGCTGAGCTAATGGCAAGTTTACTAGGCATTTTAAAAGCTGGTGGAGCTTATGTTGTTTTAGATCCGTTATATCCAAAATCAAGGTTAGAATACATGATTGAAGATGCAGGAATTCAATTTGTAGTGACGGCGGAAGGACAAGAAGGACATTTCGCACACGTCGAAATGGTGAGGTTAGAAGAACTAACAGTGGAAAGCGTAATCGCACCTACACGTCAAATAAATCCAGAGAACTTAGCCTATATTGTTTATACCTCTGGTTCTACAGGAAAACCGAAGGGTGTCATGGTTGAAAATCGCTCATTAATGAATATGGTTTCTTGGCATCAAGAAGTTTATCATATTTCAGCAGAGGATCGTGCGACTCAGATTGCAGGGGTTGCTTTTGATTCGGCTGTCCAGGAGATTTGGCCGTATCTAACTGCTGGCGCAGCACTCTACTTGTCAACAGAGGAACTGAGAATTAATCCAGAAGCACTAAGGGACTGGCTCATTGATTCACGAATAACAGCTAGTTTTGCACCTACGCCTATTCTGGAAAGACTCTTGAAATTATCTTGGCCAGATAAAATGGATCTTCGTTTTATCATTACTGGTGGGGATCAATTAACGCAGTATCCATCTAGCGATATTCCTTTTGCGGTAATTAATCAGTATGGTCCATCGGAAAATACCGTTGTTACTACAGATTGTTACGTACCTGTAGGGGTGACAACAGGTACGCCATCGATTGGTCGACCGATTGCGAATACAGAAGTTTATGTGTTAGATTCTCATCTTCAGCTAGTACCAATTGGTGTAATTGGAGATCTCTATATTGGAGGGAAGAGTCTTGCACGTGGATATGCTAATCGTCCGGATCTTACAAAGGAAAAATTTATTCCACATCCTTTCAAGTCAGGAGAACGTCTCTATTATACAGGAGACAAAGCAAGTTATCTTTCTGATGGTAATCTCCAGTTCCATGGACGTATAGATGACCAAGTAAAAATTCGTGGTTTCCGGATTGAATTGGGAGAAATAGAAGCTGTTTTGCAGGCACATTCTTCTGTGAAAGAAGCAGTTGTATTGGTACGAGAGGATAATCAAGGTGATAAGAGATTAGTAGCTTATGTAGTTGGTGAAGGAAGTGTCCATGAATGGCGAGAACATCTACAAACACATTTACCAAATTACATGGTTCCAACAAACTTTATTGAGATGGAATTTTTACCACTTACACCGAATGGAAAGCTTGATTTGAAGGCATTGCCTATACTTAGTGAACAATCCGCTGAAAATACTGTATACCCAAGAACTCCGCTGGAAGAACTTATTGCTTCAGTGTGGAGTCAAGTGCTAGGAATAAGAGACATTGATGTTCAGGATTCATTCTTTGAGCTCGGTGGTCACTCTCTACTTGCTACACAAGTGGTCTCACGCTTACAGGAAGTCTTTCAAATCAAATTGCCAGTACGTGAACTGTTCGAATATTCAACGGTCGAAGCATTATCGAAACGAATAGATCAGTTACGTAAGGGGAGCGAAAAACGAGAAATTCCACCATTGATGCCGATGGAACGAGGGGGAAATATTCCACTGTCTTATGCCCAACAGCGCTTATGGTTTATTGATCAATTTGCACCTAATAGTGCACTTTATAATATGCCAATGGCATGCCGTCTTACAGGGAATTGGTTACCTGAGGCATTGGAGTTGGGATGGAATCAGTTGATAGAGCGTCATGAATCTTTGCGGACTGTATTTTATGAAGAGGATGGCCATCCTATGCAGCAGATTCAACCGTACGTTTTCCGTCCGCTTCTGCAAATGGACTTAACTAAGCTTTCATTAGAGGAGCGAGAAAGAAAGTTGGAGCAATGGATTCAAACTGAAGTCGAATCTCCATTTGATTTAGAAAAAGGGCCATTGTTCCGTGGGAAACTCATAAGAATTTCAGAAGAAGAATGGGTTCTTCTGTGTAATATGCATCATATTATCTCAGATGGATGGTCGATGGAAATCTTGCTTCAAGAATGGATGGCATTTTATGAGAATACGATTGGTGAAAAACAAGCAGAGCTGGAACCACTACCAGTTCAATATGCCGATTTTGCTCAGTGGCAAAGAGAATGGTTGAAAGATGAAGTACTATATCAACAACTTGCGTATTGGAAGGAAGAATTATCCGGTGAGTTACCAGTCTTAATGTTGCCAATGGATCGTCCGCGTCCGCCAGTGCAAACCCACCATGGATTAACTCATAATGTTTTGTTATCGCGCTCATTACTGGATAAATTAAACGAACTAAGTCGTCAAGAAGGGGCCACACTTTTCATGACCTTATTGGCATCGTATCAAAGTTTCCTTGCTCGTTATACGGGACAAACGGATATTATTGTTGGCAGCCCAATTGCAAATCGAAATTATCGAGAAATTGAAGGGCTGATTGGTTTCTTTGTCAATACATTGGTTTATCGCGCTGATTTAAGTAATGCACCGGCATTTCAAGAGTTGTTGTCTCAAGTGCGGATAAAAGCATTGAAGGCGTATGAGTATCAAGATGTTCCGTTTGAGAAAATTGTAGAGGTTATCCAACCTGAACGAAATACAAGCCATTCTCCGATTTTCCAAACCATGTTTACTTTGCAAAATACGGGACAGAAGCTACCAGAACTACATGGAAGAAATATAGAAGTAATGGAAAGTAATGCTCCTATCGCTAAGTTTGATTTAAGTTTAACTGCTGCAGAAGTGGAAGAGGGTTTATTACTTACTTTTGTTTATAGAACTGATTTATTTGACAGCTTAACTATTGAATCCATGGCTGAACATTTTGGGAACTGGTTGAATGTAATCGTGGAGAATCCTGATAAAGCATTAGCTAAGTTGCCTATATTGTCAGGATTACAGCAAAAACAGTTGGAGGAGTGGAATAATGATGCTGTAGCATACCCACAGGAAAGTACAATTCATCAGCTGTTTAAAGAGCAAGTAAATCGTACACCTGATGCGGTAGCAGTGGTAGATGAAAAACAGCAGTTAACGTATCGAGAGCTGAATGAAAAAGCTAATCAATTGGCCCACTATCTTCAGCAATGCGGGATTGGGAATGAATCATTGGTTGGACTTTGCTTTGAGCGTTCAGTTGAGATGATTGTTAGTATTATGGGGATTTGGAAGGCTGGAGCAGCCTATGTTCCATTAGACCCATCATATCCAGAAAGTCGTCTACGATATATTTTGGAGGACACTGGAATTCAAGTATTAGTTACGAACGAGTCATTGGAAGACTGGATACCTAAAGAAATCAAGATAGTTTGTCTAGATAGGGATCAAGCAATGATTTCACAAGAAAGCATTCTTTCACCAAAATGTGAAGTAACAGGAGAAAACTTAGCGTATGTTATCTATACTTCAGGATCAACGGGGAATCCAAAGGGTGTCTTGATACAGCATCATTCTGTACTAAACTTGTCGCATGGTTTACAAAAAGAAGTTTTCGAACATGAGATACCATCTAACATGCATGTCGGTTTAAATGCGTCAATTGCCTTTGATGCATCTATCCAGCAATTACAAATGCTGCTTTATGGTTCAAGTTTGTATATTATTCCGAATGAAGTACGAAGTGATCCGGAGCAGTTTGTAGCTTATATTAGGGAGAACAAGTTAGAAATCTTTGATATAACACCTTCATTGCTTCAATTACTTATAGATGCCGGATTGTTAGAAACGTGTGATGGCGTTCATGTTCCAAGTAAGGTACTGGTTGGTGGTGAAGCAATTATGCCGTCATTATGGGAACAGCTAGTAGAGACTGATAAAATACAGTTTTATAATGTATATGGTCCTACAGAATGTACGGTTGATGCAACATGCTATCATATCAAAAAAGATAGTAAGAGAGTAACAATTGGGCGTCCATTGCCTAACGTCCAAACTTATGTATTAGATAGTAATAGGTTGCCAGTTCCAGTTGGTGTGATGGGGGAACTTTATATCGGAGGAGTAGGTCTAGCAAAGGGGTACTTGAATCGTCCAGAGTTAACATCCGAACGATTTATTTCTCATCCATTCAAAGAAGGCGAGAGGTTATATAGAACAGGCGATCTTGTGAGATATCTTCCTGATGGTAATATAGACTACTTAGGAAGAATGGATAATCAAGTGAAGATTAGAGGATTTCGAATCGAACTTGGGGAGATTGAGTCGACTTTACAAGAGCATGACTTGGTAAAAGAGGTAGTTGTAATAGTTAGGGAAAATCAGTCGGGAGATAAGAGGTTAGTAGCTTATGTAGTGGGCGAAGGTAGTGTAGAAGAATGGCGAGAGTATCTTAAAACAAAACTGCCAATCCATATGATACCTTCCTACTTTGTCGAAATGAAAGAATTACCGCTAACCATAAATGGAAAGGTTGATCGGAAATCGTTACCTATACCAGATTATCAAGGAATACAAGAAGGCTACGCGGCCCCAAGAAATGAACGTGAACATAAGCTTTCTATCATTTGGGAACGTGTGCTAGGTTCAAAACGTATTGGTATTTATGATAACTTTTTTGAAATTGGTGGAGATTCAATTCTTAGCATTCAGATTGTCTCTCGCGCAAAGCAAGCTGGTTTACAGTTGACACCAAAACAACTATTTGAACACCAAACGATTGCTGAGTTGGCGCAAGTAGTCAAAGAAGAACAAGGTGTACAAGCTGAACAAGGAATTATAACTGGAGAGACGATACTTACACCTATTCAGCAAAGGTTTTTTGCACAAAATCATCCTAATCCACATCATTGGAATCAATCCATGTTCTTTAGAACGAAAGAAAAATTGGACATAGGATCACTGGAAAAGGCAGCGCGTAACCTTCTACTTCATCATGATGCCCTGCGTTTAAGATATGAACGTTTACCTAATGGGACTTGGGAACAGTGGAATGAAGGAATTGAAGAACAATTGATGCTGACTGTCATTTCATTAGACGAAGTGCCGGAAGCGGATTGGCATGAAGTTATTCAAAAAGAGATTAATGTTGCACAAGAAAGATTGAATTTACATGATGGTCCTTTAATGAGAATGGTGTATTTTGATGAAGGTGAGGAGACTGGTCGATTATTTTGGACAATTCATCACTTAGCCGTGGATGGTGTTTCTTGGCGAATTTTATTGGAAGATTTGCAAACAGCATATACGCAAGCGGTCCAAGGGCAAAAAATTCAATTACCTATGAAGAGTACATCTTTTAAAGAATGGTCGGAGAAATTACAACATTACGCTCAAACTGGAATATCAAAAGAAGTGCTACATTACTGGGAGCAGCAGGTTGAACAAGACGTAGTTATACTGCCAGTAGATGGTACTATAAGTAATCCAGTAAGCGCAGTAACTGAGGAAATTACTGTGGTGTTAAACGAGAATGAGACCCGTATGTTATTGCAAGAGACTTTAAGCACTCACCGTGTCCAAATCAATGAAGTATTATTAGCAGCATTGGTACAAGCTACAGCAGCATGTACGGGGCAGCCGATATTAAGCGTAGATTTAGAGGGACATGGTCGAGAAGAGATTATTGAAGATGTTGATTTATCGAGAACCGTGGGATGGTTTACAAGTATTTACCCAGTTCATTTAAATATTACTAATGCTAATACGCCAATTGCAGCATTAAAAGCAGTTAAAGAACAAGTTCGCAAAATTCCTAATAAGGGTGTTGATTATGGGGTGTTGCGTTACATGAACACAACAATGTGTGAGCCATTAAGCTCCCAATATACACCGTCTATTAGTTTTAACTATCTTGGACAATTTGACCAAATGTTTTCTAGCGATGCAATGTTTATTCCAGAGAACAAATTTAAGCGTTTAGATCATGCTGCCGGTTCCAAGCGATCGCATGTAATTGATGTAATTGGGGTTGTAACGGATGGAAAACTTCAGTTCACTTGGGTATACAATGTTGGACAATTTGCCAAATCAACGATTCAAAGTATTGCACAGAATATGCTATATCAACTGAGTAGATTGATTCAATCTTCAGATAGAGAATCTGCACTGACCATTTCGGATTTTGCAATGGCTAATCTTAGCCAAGAAGGTTTGACAAATGTACTAAATAAAATGCATCGTGGAAAGAAAAATCAGATTACTGATTTATATCCACTATCACCTTTGCAAGAAGGTATGATCTTCCACACATTGCATGATCAAGGGGATGAACATGTTGCACCGTATATAGTGCAATTGAGTTTTATGATTCAAGGGGAAATGGATATTCCTACTTTTGAGCAGGCTTGGAAATCTGTAATTCAGCGGCATGAAATTTTTCGTACAGCATTTGTATGGGACGAAATTGAAAAACCTGTACAAGTGGTGTATGAAAATATCCCATTTAAAGTGAACAAAGAAGACTGGCGTACAATGACAAGTGAAGAGATAGCGGAAAAAAGAAAAGTCTTTTTGGCATTAGATCGAAAACAAGCCTTCCAATTTGATGAAGCACCATTGATGCGGGTAACAGTCATTCAAGAAGGTGAGGAAGAATATCGGATTGTTTGGACCCATCACCATATTTTACTGGATGGATGGAGTTTACCATTGGTCTTTAATGAATTACTTACAGTCTATCAGAAGAGAATGAATGGAGAAGCTGTGAAGTTACCTAAGTCCTCACCATATAAGAAATATATCCAATGGTTAAGAGAACAAGATAAGGAGCAGGCGGAACAATTCTGGAGAGAGAAGCTAAAAGGTTTTACTGCGCCAACTTTGCTGGGCTTAGAAAGTAAAGAGGAAGAAAAAGGTTACACAGAGAAGGTTACGTATTTATCAGAAGAGCAGACTCAAGCGTTACAAGGATGGGCGAAACGCAATAAACTTACTTTGAGTACAGTAATTCAAGGGGCATGGGCATATCTCATGAGCCGATATAGTGGAGAAAATGACATTGTTTTTGGTGTAACAAGCTCAGGGCGTTCTACGGAGATTATTGATGTTGAAAACATCGTAGGTCCTTTCATTACAACGTCACCGACGCGAATTCAATTGATGGATGATATAAAATTAATAGATTGGTTGCAGAAGATACAAGAGGAAGAGATAGAAAGAAGACAATATGAGTATGCTTCTTTGACAGAGATTCAGGGGTGGAGTGAGGTTCCTAGAGGTACACCGTTGTTCAATTGCTTATATGTGTTTGAAAATTATCCAGTGAAAGAAGAATCTTCAGAAAATCTGGAAATTGGTGAATTGAAAGGGGTAGAACAAACCCACTATCCATTAGGATTGGCTGTAGTTCCAGGAATTCAGTTATCGTTAAAGTTAATGTATGACCGTAGTAAGTTTAATAGAGTAACCATTGAACGAATGCTGGGTCATTTACACAAAGTGTTAATGCAAATGCTCAAAAACATTGATCAAAATCTATCGGAGCTAGTATATATTACGGAGGCTGAACAAAGAAAGCTATTGGAAGAATGGAATAATAATGCTATATCCTATCCACGTGAGAATGTAATTCATCAACTATTCGAAGAGCAAGTAAATCGTACACCTGACGCGGTGGCAGTGGTAGATGAAAAACAGCAACTAACATATCGAGAGCTGAATGAAAGAGCTAATCAATTAGCACATCATTTACAGAAATGTGGAATTGGGACAGAGTCATTAGTTGGCCTTTGCTTTGAGCGTTCAGTTGAGATGGTTGTTGGTCTCATGGGAATTTGGAAGGCTGGAGCAGCCTATGTTCCATTAGATCCATCGAATCCGGAAAGCCGCCTACAATATATTTTAGAAGACACAGGAATTAAAGTGTTAGTTACAAATGAAGTATTACTAGGCTGGATACCTAAAGACATCAAGACAGTTTGCCTAGATAGGGACCAAGCAATGCTTTCTCAAGAAAGCAAACTTTCACCAATATGTGAGGTAACAGGGGAAAACTTAGCGTATGTTATCTATACTTCTGGTTCGACAGGGAATCCAAAGGGGGCTTTAGTACAGCACCATTCTGTAATAAACCTATCCTATGGTTTACAAAAAGAAGTTTTCTCACATGAAATACCTAATAATATGCGCGTCGGTTTGAATGCGTCAATTGCCTTTGATGTATCTATTCAGCAATTACAAATGTTGCTTTATGGTTCAAGTTTATATATTATCCCAAGTGAAGTTCGCACTAATCCGGAACAATTTGTGTCCTATATTAGGGAGAATAAATTGGAAATGTTTGATATGACACCTTCATTACTTCAATTACTTATAGATGGAGGATTGCTAGAAATAAGTGCTGATGTTCATGTACCGAGTAAGATATTAGTCGGTGGTGAAGCAATTATGCCGTCATTATGGGAACAGCTAGTAGAGACAGAAAAAATTGATTTTTATAATGTATACGGTCCTACAGAATGTACGGTTGATGCAACATGCTATCATATCAAAAAAGATAGTAAGAGAGTAACAATTGGCCGTCCGTTGCCGAACGTTCAAACTTATGTATTAGATAAAAATTTGTTACCTGTTCCAGTTGGTGTAACAGGTGAGCTATATATTGGGGGTGCAGGTATAGCGAGAGGATACTTGAATCGCCCAGAATTAACAGCAGAGCGATTCATCCGTCATCCATTTAATGAAGAAGAACGTTTATATCGTACGGGAGATTTGGTTCGTTATTTACCTGATGGTAATTTAGATTACTTGAGAAGAATTGATAATCAAGTGAAAATTAGGGGCTTTCGTATTGAACTTGAAGAGATTGAAGCGAGTATAGAGAGGCATCCATTGGTAAAAGAAGCAGTAGTTTTGGTAACAGAGGATAAATTAGGAGAGCAGAGATTGGTTGCTTATGTAGTTGGAGATGGTAGTATGCATGAGTGGCGTGAGTATCTCAAGACACAAGTACCAAATTATATGGTTCCCGCTCACTTTATTAAGGTAGACGAGATTCCTCTTACAACAAATGGCAAAGTTGATCGAAAGGCATTGAACAATTTAACTATTCATAGAGAAAATAACTTCTCTACACCAATCATTCCAAGGGATGAAATTGAATATCAGTTGATTAAAATCTGGCAGGATGTGTTACAGATAGAAGATGTCTATGTAAATGATGATTTCTTTAATAGAGGAGGACACTCTCTCCTTGTAATTAAATTAGTTTCAAAAATTAGGGAGAAGTTTGGAAAAGAGATTAAGGTGTCTACATTGATTAAGAATCCAACAGTGGAAGGAATCGCATGCCTTATTCGTGATAAGCATGATATGACGAAATCAGTAGCAGCGCTAGTTTCACTACAAGAATCAGAGAAAAGACCTTTCTTCTGCGTTCATCCGTTTATGGGGAATGTATTCTGTTACATTCAACTAGCAAGATTGCTTAAGAGCCATTGTTCATTTTATGGTTTACAGAATCCTCTTATAGAAAAGAAAGAAATTGACGAGTTAACTTTGCCGGAAGTAATTCAACTTTACATCGAAGAAATAAAACGTGTTCAGCCAGAAGGTCCATATCGTCTTGGAGGATGGTCTTTAGGCGGTGCGATTGCTTATGAAATCGCAACTGTACTAAGGAGTCAAGGTGAGGAAGTTGAGTTGTTGGTACTAATGGATACAAAAGTACCTTCAGAGCAGGATCATAAAACAAGGGAGGATATGCTCTCATATATATATGAGCATTTCATTCCTAGAGATTTTACTGAGCAGGAAGAAGGCCTCTTCCATAAACAAGATATGCTTGTAGAGCGATTAATTATGGAAGGAGTACTCCCGCCTGATGCAGATCTTATCAATTTGAAGCAAGTTATCAATGCTCATAGGAAATGCCTGAATATAATGGCAGAGCATGATTTAATACCATACTCTGGAGAAGTTCTCTACTTTAGTGCTGAGGAAGGAAAAGAGTTGTTTACAGATTGGGGACCTTTATTAAAAGGAAGAGTAAATAAGTATTCTGTCCCTGGATCACATGAGGAAATAGTAGACTTCCCCGCAGTTGAAAAGATAGCTAAGTACCTATTAAATGAATTTGAAGGGATAAAAGAAACATCCCTTTCATTAACTGAAAAGTAGAGAGTGCAAAAGATGCAACGCAATGAACGAAAAGGGGAGACCAATACCTGCATGCATATCAAGTGTAGGGAATAATGAATATATTAAGAGCATTACTTTTTAAGGGGATAATGTAAAAAGTAATTGGTAGAGACATAGAAATCTTTGTAATAGAAGCGAATGCCTGATGATATTACTGAGGAAAGGTGCATATTTTCATTGATATGTAAATATGCACCTTTCCTATTGTATATGCAATTTAGTAATGTGAATTTGAATTTATGTAACGTTCATATATGAAGTAATTCTTTAAAAAAGGACGTGATTTATCATACAAATTCAAGCTGTGAAAATACCAAAGAATATTGAAAGTCATTTGTTTAAGCAACTTAGTAACTTAGTTTCAAATGAGAAGAAAGAACGAATGAAGCGTTTATTAAATTCATGCGACATTAATAGGACCCTGATAGGAGATTTACTAATCCGATCTCTAATCTGCCAAAAGTATAAAATTAATAATGAAGAAATTAGATTTATATATAATGAGTATGGAAAACCTTTTGTTGAAAACTTTTCTGACTTTCATTTTAATCTGTCACATTCAGGAGAATGGGTGGTTTGTACTACTGCTAATTTTAATGTGGGTATTGATATAGAAAAGATTTCAGAGATAGAGGCTCTTAAATTAGCAAATGAATTTTTTTCAGAGGAAGAATTTTATGATATATCTAATATAAATTCTGATGAACAAATTAATTATTTTTATGATTTATGGACATTAAAAGAAAGTTATATAAAAACGATTGGAAAAGGGCTTTATATCCCGTTAAATTCATTCTCTATAAAAAAAGAGTCACCAACTTTAATTTCATATAAGTATATACCTCAAAACTTTTACTTTAGACAATATAACATTGAGCCAAATTATAAGGTATCTGCTTGTGCAACAAGGGATGAATTTCCGCAAGAGATAATAATTAAAGACATTTATGCAATTTTCCAAACTATATACAAATTTGAAAGTAAGGAGAAAATCAATGCAGAAGACTAAACTTTTTTGCTTTCCACATGCTGGGGGATCCGCGTTTAGTTACGCAAAATGGAAAAATTACTTTAATCCATATATTGAGGTAGTCCCGATAGAGTTAGCTGGTAGAGGATATAGAATTGAAGAAAGTTTGTACGGAAGTATGGAAGAAGCGGTAAATGATGTCTATAATAATATCGTTATGCAGATAGATGATTCGCCATATATTTTATTTGGGCATAGTATGGGAAGTTTGATTGCCTATGAAGTAGCTAGAAAAATACAAGATTCTAAAAGCGTATTGCCTAAATTTCTTGTCTTATCCGGTAGAAATCATCCAAATAGTAAAATAAAAAACATCCGACATAATCTTTCTAACGAACAATTTAAAAGAGAAGTTATTGCAATGGGAGGTACACCATCTGGGGTACTGCAATCAGAAGAATTAATGGAGATTTTTCTCCCTATTCTAAGAGCAGATTTTAAAATCGTTGAGACGTATATTCATGACAAAAATACACAACCATGTGATATTGATTTTCTTATATTTAATGGGGAAAATGATGAATTTACTACATATGATCAAGTAATAAAATGGGAACGATACACAAGTAAAACGTGTACTTTTCATTCTTTTGAAGGTAATCATTTCTTTCTAAATGAAAATATTGAAGAAATAGCAAATAGTATTATAGGAAAGTTTAATTCTAAAAGATTATCAACTAGTTTTTAGAGATTTTCTTTGATCATCAGACAGTCGTTGGATAACTGGTGAGTTAATTGATGCAATTTGTGGATCTTGCTTATAATGCTAATTGTAAGTATTATGTACTACTCTGTCTTACCTTTTGAGAATTCAAAAATAACAAATCAAATGGAAGATATTCAGGATAGTATTTTAAATGGCTATATACTTATTCAGTTCGATACAGATAAATTAAATTGTTTGTTAGTAAATGTGTCAAAGAAAGAAAAAAGGGATATTACAAAAGCTGAAATTGAATATAATATTGTGGGTCCGCAAATCGCATTTGTCGAAGATTTAGATGTAAATTTAAATTTAGTACGTAGAAAGCTTCCAACACCTTATTTACAAATGAAAGAATTGAAAGTAGGATCTCTCTCTAACACAACTGTTGCGATTGTATTTATTGAGGGAATTGTAAATGATCAAAATCTACAAGAAATTATAAAAAGGGTAAGTCAAATAAAAACAGACCATGTTTTGGATAGTACTTATTTGATGCAGTTAATTGCAGACAACCCGAATTCTATATTCCCTCAATTTTTGAATACAGAACGTCCGGACCGTGTGGCAGCTGTATTAGCAGAAGGGAAAATTGCACTTTTTGTAGATGGCTCGCCTTATGCCATCACTCTTCCAACAACATTAATTGATTTTTTTTCTACGACAGAAGATTACACCATGCCTTGGATTATAGCCTCTTTTTTTCGTCTATTAAGGCTTTTTGCTTTTATATTTTCTGTCTTAACGACGCCATTATATGTCTCGATCTTAACATATCATTACGAGCTTATCCCAAAAGAACTTCTTGAAACGTTAATCATATCGAGAAGTAAAGTACCTTTTCCTCCATTAATTGAAGCACTTTTTTTAGAAATAACAATTGAATTACTGAGAGAAGCGGGGGCACGTTTACCAACTAAAGTGGGTTTAACTGTCGGTATAGTAGGTGGTATTGTGATTGGACAAGCATCGGTAGAAGCAAGTCTTACAAGTAACGTACTTATTATCATTGTTGCACTTTCAGCTCTTAGTTCATTTACAGCACCAATATATCGTATTGGTAATACAATTCGAGTAATTCGTTTTCCTTTTATAATATCTGCACACCTATTGGGCTTATTAGGAATTGTTTTAACAAGCTCTTTGCTTTTAGCACGTTTATTACGTACAGAATCATTAAGACGTCCTTATTTGTTTCCTTTTTATCCTACACGCCCTACAGATTGGAAAGACAGTATTATACGTATGCCGATCTCAGCGATGTTTCGACGTCCTATTTTTTCAAGGTCTAAACAGCGTTTTCGCTTTAATCCAGAAGAGGTAGAGAAAAATAAAATACTATCAAGAAATGATTTTGATGATTGAATTTAACAGGGAGGAGCATTATGAAACAGATCCCAATTGAGTATCAAGTCTCTCCATATATGGTATTTTTTTTAATTATTACTATACAGATGGGAGTTGGTATGCTTGGTTTTGAAAGGATTAGTGCAAAATTAGTTGGAAATGATGCGTGGATTAGCACGCTACTTTTTGGAATATCTGTTAATCTTATGATTTGGATCATATATCAGATTTTAAATCAGGGCAATGGAGACATCATTGCAATCAATCAAAACGTACTTGGAAAATGGATTGGTGGATTGCTCAACTTCATTTTTTTATCCTATATTGTATTGTTAGGTGCAACAACACTACATACTTATATCGAAGTAGTACATGTTTGGATGTTTCCTTCAATTTCATCTTGGGTTATAGCGGGGGCGTTTTTGGGTCTATGTTATTACATTGTGACTGGAGGATTTCGTGTAGTTGCCGGAATCGGCTTCTTTGGAATCGTTATCCCAAGCATTCTAATCTTCACATTTTTTTATCCTTTGCAGTATGCAGATTTCCAGAATTTATTTCCAATTGCACAGCATTCATTCCTAGAAATTATGAAAGGAATGAAAGGAAATATGTTTAGTTTTTTTGGATTTGAAATGTTATTGTTGTACTATCCATTTATTAAAAAGGCAAGAACGTCTCAAAAATATGCGCACTATGCAAATTTAGTAACGACTATTGTCTACACATACCTTATGATTTTAACTCTTGCGTTTTTTAGTGAAAAGCAACTTGCGAACGCGATATGGGCATATTTAAGCATGATTAAAATTATACAATTTCCCTTTATAGAGCGGTTTGAATACATTATTGTTTCTGTTTGGGCTTTTTTTATATTACCGAATGTTTCCTTTACATTATGGGGAGTAAGTCGTGGTATAAAAGAGGCACTGGGAATAAAGCAAAAATATGTTTTGCCAGTTATCATCCTATTCATCTTTATTTTGTCATTTTTCTTGAATAACCGTAATAAAATTAACTTATTAAATACTTGGACAGGTCAAATTGGCTTTGTATATATATATGTATACCTACCTGTACTATGGCTAATTCAAACGGCCAAAATAAAGTTAAGGAGATAAATATGAAGCGCTGGATACTTTTCCTTATATTGGGTGTCTTCTTGATAGGTTGTGCTAAAACAAAAATTGTGGATGACATTGATTTAGTTCAAGTTGCGGCATATGATACTGAAGCAGAAGGTAAGCTAAAAGGAACCTTTGCGATTTCAGCTTATAAAGGAGGCGGGGAAGGTGAAACAAAAATCTATTCAGCATCAGGCCAGACTGGTAGAGAAGTTCTTGCAAGAGCATCCGAAAAATCTTCTGGACCTCTAGAGTTGGGTCAATTGCGTGTTATTATATTTAATGAAAAAATAATTGAAAAGGGAATGCAGGAAATTTTAGAGACTTTGAACCGAAATCCTAGTGTAGGAAATGCAATTTATTTAGCAATTACAAATGTAAAAGGGGAATCACTATTAAAGGGGAACTATTCTAAAGAAAAAGAAATTGCTTCTTATCTATCCTCTTTACTGGAGCAAAATATGAACAATGGAACGCAACCAAAAACAAACTTTTTTATGTTTTTAAATCAACTTGATGATGATGCGAGAGATTCCTATTTACCGATGATATCTAAAAAAGGGAATGTGTTGGAGTTAAATGGAATAGCACTTTTTAAAAGATGTAAAATGGTTGATAAAGTGAACCCTAAAGATTTATTTGTATTTAAATTGTTGACAGATAATTTTAAACAAGGTACATACCAATTCAAACTACCTGGTTCTTCAAACACTTATGCCACGATAGAGAATATAAAAGCTAGAACAAAATATAAGATGGAGGGGAATAGTAAGCATCCATTCGTAAATGCTCATATTCAAGTTAAAGCTGAAATTCAAGAATTTACAAAAACAAAAAATCTAGATAATCCTAAAGAAATAAAAAAAATAGAAAAAATTATGGAAAAAAAAATAGAAAAAAAAGCAACTACATTGATAAAGAGATTTATTAAAAAAGACACAGATCCTATAGGACTTAGAAAGCTTGGTAGAACTCACGTAAGAAAATGGAACAGTCAAGAATGGGAAGAATCCTATAAACATTTACGTTTTCGTGTAACAGCTGATGTAAAAGTAACCCAATCTGGTGTTACAGAATAAATAAATCAAATAAGATATGGAAAATTTCAATAAAAAAATATAGTCTCGCAGGAGATTAGGGAGAAGAGAAACTATTAACAAAGCATTTCATAAACATTAAGATGCTTTGTTAATAGTTTTTATACTTTTATAGCCATATCACTAATATGGGGTATAGAATTCCAGAAGGCTGGCGGATATGTGGTGAAAATGTGTATGCTTGTCATAGTATTCACTATATAGCACTGACGTCCTATTTTTATGTCTTTTCAATATGGAATGAGAAAAATGAATGTTTATCGTGGGATGCAACAGTTGCATGGTGTAAAAAGTTAGGCCTTGCACACGTTCCATTGTTATATCGGGGCCCTTATAATGAAAAGGTAATTTATTCCATTTTAACTTGGTGAACGGTAGAGAAAATACAATGAATTGTAAATGAAATCTGTACGGGAATCTAGTACCGTATAGTACAGTGCATATGAAAAACTCTTCAATGCTATCTCTCAAAAAATAATAATTCTCGGCTTTATAAACTGTATTTTCAAAAACATTGCGAGCTTGTAAGAAAAATGAAAGGTAATTCAATATGAGATAAACAACTTTACTACTACAATGAAAAACAGAATCATTCTTAAAAATCATGAGATACAATATCAAGTTATTTGCGTGTTTAATTCATTTTACTAAATATTCCAGTTTCAATAAGGAAAGTCGAATCAGACTATTAACGAATGGTATATTATTCGTATTTTGGAAAAGTCAAAATGAAGACAAGTATCTTCTATCAAATCTCATTCTTGGTGTATACATTTGAAGGGAATTTCTCATATGAAATTAGTAAAAGTAAAAGATCTTAGTTAGGAGAAGGATGATAATGTTAACAAATTCTATGGGAAGGTGAAGAAAGAAGGTAGCGTAGGCCTAATCATTAGGGGGCAGACGTCTCTCTTTTTTTATGTCGCAAATAGCATTAATTCGTTAATTAATTTATATGAGATTATCTTAAATAAGTTAGTTAAGAAAGAAAAATAAAAGTGAGTAAAAAGATAAAAATACACAGGTACGTAAAAAATAAGGAAGTTGTATTTGCAAGTGTTTTAGTTGGGTGTGATATCAATTGTATTGGTAAAGGTGAATATTACGTTTAAATTGCCATGGATGGAAAAGGAGGAGTTTCAAAATCTATGGATGGTAAAGTGACGCGAAAGGAGTATGAATATACATTATCGGGTTTTGATAAGGAAGGTAAAGAAAAAGAGTTAGAATTTATTGCACAAAAGAATCTTCGTAAAGAAGCATTCCTACGTGTATATTATTCAGATAAAAAGGTGTAACAGCTTGGGAGGAAGTGCAGGAAGACGAGCTCCCGAAGAAAGCAAAAGAAAAACTAGGTGTGAAATAATCATTTATTTGTGATGGTGGATTCTTCTAGGTTGAGGGTCCGCCGTTTTTTATTATATGTTATGTTGTAGTTTTTATATAAAGCATATTGAAAAGATAGGTTAAATCTTCTGGAATAATATCTCCATAATTAATAACTTGTACAATAACCTTTCAATTATCACTAAATCCATTCATATCAACAAGTTGTGCCATATATCCGTTTGTAGCAATATCTTTTAAAGTACGCTAAAAATACCTTTTATTTTATTTTATCTTATCTTTATCTTATCTTTACCTTATCTTTAAATTTTTATATTAAACTTGAAACCTTAAAGTATTGATGTATGAGTCTAAAAAGGGCGGGAGATAGGTGTTCATTACATAGTTTGTATATAACCAATTACCTTTGAAAAATTGAATTTCTTATACGAGGAGGAATATATGAAGGATACAAGTAAAAATCAAATTATAAAAGCGTTCCTTATTAGTATTTTAGGCTTAGGAACAATACTTGGAATGCTATATTTTAATCATAAAACCAATATTCAACAAAATAAAGCGCAAGCCACCGAAAAACGTGTATTGCAATATGAGTCTACCTTAAAAAAAGAATTAGAAAAATATAATTTAGGAGAGAAAACACCAATTTTATTAGGAATTATGTATCAAGAGAGTAGAGGTGAGGGAAACGACCCTATGCAGTCATCCGAATCACTTGGATTAAAGCCAAATGAAATTCAAGAGACAAGCTTGAGCATTAAACAAGGGGTAAAGCACTTTGCTAAAATGTACAAATATGGAACGGACAAAGATGTTAGCATAGATACAATTATTCAAAGTTATAATATGGGGCCAGGGTATATTGATTTTATTGCTAGTCAAGAAGTTAAACAACACTCGGAGGATTCGGCCAAAAAATTTTCTAAGATGAAAGTTGATCAAAATCCAGCGATGTATACTTGTGGTGAAAATAAAAATAATTTTAGGTATCCATATTGTTATGGTGATTTCACATATGCCACAAAGGTAAATGAAAAAACAAAACTTATTGAAGAACTTCTTCGAAATGTACATAGCTTTTCTAAATAAGTTGCAGAATGAAATATAATGATACCATCAGTTATTAACAATAATATCTAAGAAAAAACTACTTTCTTTCTTAGTTCGCATAATTTTCAAAAACAAATCCCGTGGATGTTAATATTTGTTATATAATATATTTGTCAAAGCATTACCCCTAAAGTTTCTAAATTCAAGCTGTAAGATAGTTTGTTTGGCCCGTATTTTCACCTTGAAAGTGGAGTTTAAATATAGTTGCAATTTTTTGAGGGGGAAAAGTAAATGTTTATAAAAACAGAAAGATTATTAATACGAAAATTTGAGTTCAAAGATTGGCAAGCTGTTCATGAGTATACATCAGATATCAATGTTATGAAATACATACCTGAAGGGGTCTTTACTGAAGAAAATACAAGAAACTTTGTGAATGAAAACATTGGTGAAAACGCTAAGAACTTTCCTGTAGTATTAATTGATAAAGATATTCTGATTGGCCATATAGTCTTTCATAAATATTTTGGTGAGCATACATATGAGATTGGTTGGGTGTTCAATCCTAAATATTTCAATAAAGGACATGCTTCTGAAGCAGCAAAAGCTACTTTGAAATATGGCTTTAAGGAAATGAAATTACATAGGATTATAGCTACATGTCAGCCACAAAATACCCCATCTTATCGAGTAATGGAGAAGATTGGAATGAGAAGAGAAGGCTATTTCAGGAAGTGTATACCACATGGGAATGAATGGTGGGATGAATATTATTACGCTATTTTAGAAGAAGAGTAGTGCCTAGGAACGCATCATTTAAATTGACACTCCTATTCTTAAATAGGCAAGTTGGCTATCTTTAATGGGGATCCTTGCTACTAAAGGCGAACTTTATTTCCGGTATCGCTGACGTGCAAAACTTTGTATAATCTGATCTTATCTCTAAATCACAACTGTTACTCCCATCACCATCAAGTTAAAGTTTCATTTTATTTTGCTAACTTGATGGTGATGTGACGTAACATTTATTATTTGAAAATTTTAAAAAGTCCCCTTAGTCATGTTAAAGGGACCTTGATCACGCAAATGATATGTAAGCCAATTTATTTTTGATATACAGATTATTTGTATAATAATTTTTATAAATAATTGCTAAATAGTGAATTTACATAAATGCTTTTAGAAGTTCTTGAATTAATGGGATTGCTCCACCTATAAATTTTAAAACTGCCATTGCGATTTCCATATTATTCTCTCCTCTTTTTCGTATTAAGATGTGATAAATCTTTATAACCTCATCATAGTAACCGCTTATAATAATAACAATACATTTTCGTATGCAATATTGCATATTTATACATTGGATCTCTATTATTCATTTTTTAATGGTACTATAGCGAGGTGAGAGTCTTTAAGAGTTCTCCTTAATAGGAGGAAATATGTAAAGAGTGCAAGCGATTTACAGTAATCAAAAATTTAAGAGTTGGGTTAAACAGGTATTAGCTGTAGGAGGAGTAATAGGGGGCTGTTATTTGGTGTTATATGTTTTCTGTTTCTTAGTTATCATGTAAATATTATACAACTAAACTAGTAGAGTCTTGCCTAGAGAGGTAAGGCTCTTTTATTGTAGTACCTGGAGATGAGCAAACTACATACAATATCTCTCAGGTTTTTCAGATCACTTTGTATAATTCCTTGTTTAGAACACTAATTTCTATTATTGAAACTAAATAAACATCTATTTAAAAGTTTCAATTTATATTGAAAACAGAATTCCATTGATAAAAAATATGTTTTTACTAGATACATATTAAAAAGACAAGCATAAATTATATTAGATTTTGGCAAAGTCTTTTTGACTTGGAAAAGGATTTAAATCTTACTTATAGATTTGATTCCTTTTTATATACTATAATCATTATATTTCTATGTAAATATAATACATTAATAATGATTTAAAAGCAAGAATTTTAGTAGCGGTACGTTCACACATCCATCAACTTAAGATTTTAAAGTAGCTCTTAAATAAAAAAATTCTTTTTTTAATTGATTAATAGTAAACAAGAAAAGTTGGCAAATTAACAACTAAAGAGATTTCTTCAGGTAAGCTAATAAGTAATCTATCAAAAAGTCCTTTACAAAATTTATACCTAAGTCAATTATAAGATAATTATAAGATCATGTAAATTTACAATAATGTAAATATTATACATTATTGTAAAAGGTACTCATTGACACTTGTGTATATAAGTAACTATACTCGTTACATCAAATTGAATGTGTGATAATACGATTTTATTATTATTACAAACATGTAAATATAAAAATAGAAAATCCCAATTTGATAAATACAATGGTAGAGGTGTTTATTTTAATGAAGCACAAATTAATTGCAACAGGTATCCTTGCAGGATCTATATTATCCTATTCTTCTAATATTTTAGCAGATACTCATACATTCCCTGATGTTCCTGTATGGGCCGATAAATCTGTTAATTATTTAGTTGATAAACAGGTATTGAATGGTTATCCAGATGGAACTTTTGGTTCAAATGACTCATTGGACAGAGCTTCGGCTACAAAAATTATGACAAAAGTTTTAGGGATACAAATTGATCCTAATGCAAAACCATCTTTTACTGATTCACAAAATCACTGGGCTACTCCTTATATTGCTGCTGCTGAAAGAGCTGGTATTGTTAAGGGTGAAGGTAATGGAATCTTCAATCCATCTGGAAAAGTAACTCGCGCTGCTATGGCTACGATGCTAGTAAATGCATATAAACTACAAAGCACAGCAAATCATAACGAGCAGGTTAGATTTGTAGATTTAAAAGGGCATTGGGGAGAAAAATACGCCAATATTTT
>JALPCA010000209.1:0-16760 GCA_026538345.1 Cryptococcus sp. GC_Crypt_4 | reverse complement strand
ACTTGTCCAGCCGTAGGGGGTATAGTAGCTCACTTGTGAGTGCTGGTAGCCGAGCAAATGAATTAGGGTCAGGAGCCTATAAGTATCAGCGAGTGCAATGATATCCTAAGTATAAACGAACTGACTTCTGACCATTCTACACAAAACGCGTTCATCTTCAGAGCATAAAGCCAACCCGCAAAGCTCTCATTGAAAACTCCTAGAGCATCATGAAGTTCATTCAGCTTATGTATATTACTAGCTAGAGTCGTCGCTTCATCCGTCAATTCCGTTAGAGCCGGTTGAAGGAAATCCAATCCTGATGCCGAAGCGTGATTTCGATCTTGTGACCGAGCTAAAGATGATAATGAGCCAGTAGAGATACGTCGGAGGGGATGTGGTGGAGGCATGGTGTGGCCAAGTATGTGTCACCAAGAAGATATAACGTAGATTGTCAGGAGGAGATGCCTGAAACAACAACATCAGATTGACGCGTCCAGCTAGACGCGATCAGAAACATTTTAGGCCAGAGTCATCGTCTTTTTGGTCGATTTCTGTCGATATCGCTCATAGTAACGCTATGTATACGTCCTTTGGAAGCACATTTCTGTCATGTTCGCTTCGGATCAGTCTACCCAGCTGTCTCCTTGCTTCCAGTCGCTGCACAGGCGAATTCTGCTAACCAGCTAGTCTCAGCGGAGATGACCGACGCAAATGATCTCATGTCTGGATTGTTGACAGCTTACAACAAGTTTGCTAGCTATCCGTGCGATACTAAAGGCCTGAGCTACGAGCTTCCATGATATACCAAGATGGCGCAGGCTTCGATAGCCGACTCAAGGGGGGAGATACGGCATAAAACCTTGTCGGCATATTACGACCATGTTCAGAGTATCTCCTCGTACTTCGACCATGCGCCAAGTCTCACTTCTCAAGGGGACCCCTCCGACTACATCAATCTGCTTAATACTGTGCTATGCGCATCTGTCGATACTCCCGGTCCGTCTAGGACTCGACCAGCCCTTGTACCCGGAAAAAACGAGAGATCTCATCGGGAAGTGCTTAATTGGGTCCTAGGAGATTTGCAGGGGTTTAGAGCAAAGAATGTCTTGCTTTCTGGAGAGAGTGTAAGCTACGGACGCCACAGTATCTGGAGTAGCTAACATAGAATAGCGCCTAAATGACTTCAACGCGGTCTCGGAAACACGGGAGGACAGGGAGCGTCGAAGCAGTTCCCCACTTGCTATACTAAAGACTCGATCTTGGAGACTTCTTCGGATAAGGTGGGTGTCACTGGTCTGAGCGATCATCATGATTGATTTCAACAGAATTGGTGATATGGCTTTCCGCCATCTAATCATTCATACCTCGATATACCTTCCAATCACCAATAATTGCTTCCTGCAACTTTCCGGTACTCCGATATAAGATCTGTACGATGACAAGCAGAAGACAACTAGATGCAAGAATACACAGAAACTCAAGCGGAAACGTCGGGATGACGTCGGGAATAAGACGAAGAAAGTGAAGGAGGATATCATAGGAATGGGCCGGATCCCCTCCAGGTCAAGAGGGACACCTTCGTCAGCTTCCTTAGCCAAGTGTGATCTTATAGCTGACTGTATAGACCGGCTGATACGGTTATTTTCCGTCAGAAGATGTATTACGGTAAACCATCCAGAAGATCTGATGGTACTCTGATACAGGGTCTACCACCTCAACGTAAGCGAGAAAGCGATGTCAATCTGATCACAGATAGATATCCTCAACAAGATCCCGTATTCGAAGGGCATCAGTGTGGATAACACATATTGTCAAGATCTACATTGCAACATCTTTTCCAAAGAGCGTGTGGTTGCTGCCATCTCAGAGCAAAGGGACGGAATCCTCGAACCAGGATTTGGCAATCCGAAGAGGATAAGCAAAATGTATGCAACGATAGGGGAGTTGGTGGAACGTCATAATCGACTGGAGTACGGCCATCTACTCAAGCAGAGTCTGGATCGAGCGGTAGGCATCGCATATCATATACTGTTCACTGACTAGGCAGCACGATCATACGGCTGAAGTCCTTCAATCTATCTCTCATAGCCAAGTGTGTCGGTTTACCACAGCTATCTTTCGAAAGCTACTGCCAGCTTCAATATCCGGTAGCGAACACAATCTCATGGCCATATGTAGGCGTACGTCTGTACATCCTCATTCCCAACGTTCACTAACTCATGCATACAGACGCGAAACATTTAATCAAGGCTAAGCAGTTCGAACCTATCACTTTACACTCGATTCTTCAAGATCTGCGGATCAACGATTTCACGTGGTTGAGCGTAGATACGTCAAAAGTCAATCAAGCTGAAAACAACAAGAGGAGATCGCTCGTTGAACAATTCATTCTTTGGGTATTCAACGAGTTCTTAATTCCTCTTCTCAAGGTGGGTCGATTGGGTTCTGAAGATGAGGCACGTTGACCTGATGGCTTAGAATAACTTCTATATCACTGAAACGGCTCAAACTCGTTATGAGACGGTATATTACGGTCATCAAGCTTGGAGTAGAGCTACTCAGCCCCATTTCGCCCAACTGGAGGCGAATCATTTGGTCTTGCTCAATAAGGTGGGTTGCCGAAGTAGTCAAAGCTGATGATCCGAAGGACGAGAAGGCATTTGCTATACAAGGCCCACTCGGCGTTTCAGCTGTGAGACTGATACCGAAACCTAATGGGTTTCGACCTATTGTCAACTTGGGTCGCAAGTTGGTGAGTGCTGACTGACGAATCTGAGTGTTTACTGATGAACGTCCAGGGTCCGTCGAATCTGCCTGGAATATCGATGAGGGGGTCGAAAAACGCGATGACGGCGAATTTTATTCTGGGTCGAGTTCATTCAGTCTTGACATATGAAAAGGTAGCTTGCGTATCCTGCATGATCGCTCAAGACTTACTGTGGTTAGGAACGAAAGAAGGAGATACTAGGATCCTCCTTGTTCGGCACCAATGAGATCTTTGCGCCACTACAGCTCCTGAAGAACGAGCTGCTTGCGGTACACGGCATGCTGTAAGTATAACTATCGCCAAAGATGACTAAATACTGAGTCTCGCTCAAGGCCCCGGTTGTATTTCGTCAAGATGGATATTAAAGCTGCATTCGATACTATTAAACAGGACAAGATTCTGGAAGTGATAGGTAGCATAATCGACCAGGTCAGCTTGATTGTGCGGTCGGCGAATTAGAGCTTATAAGATGGATGCAGGATCACGATTACCGCCAAATGCTATATTGCTTGTTACTACCGCCTGCCAGTCGAGGATCTATGAGTGGTTCAGCGAGAAAGCTGTTCAAGAAGCGTGCGGTGATCGATGGTGTGTTGGCTGTGGTGAAATCAAGCTGATAGTTTAGATGGTTCAAAGTCGGAATTCGGCGATCTCGCTCATGATATTGCCAGACCTCTGAGAAACGCTGTGATCGTCGATATGGTGAGTAGTATCTATCACATCAAGAAGGTATCACCCTGATACTTGATTGTAGGTTCGGAAGAATGACATATCTCGTTTCGAATGTCTGGATCTGCTCAAAACCCACATCAAGAGGAACGTCTGGCAAATTGGCAATAAGTGTTATAGACAGAAAGAAGGTATACCGCAAGGATCCAAGATCAGTAGTATCCTCTGCTCGATCTTTTACGCTGCTTTGGAGAGAGAGTACCTGGCATTCTTGACGAAACCCGGTTCAGTGAGTTCAGTGACTGTGTCGAATTTGGCGTTACGAGATAGTATTGACTATGATAGAAATTGTTGAGGTATATCGACGATTTCATGTATATCACCGATGATTATCATTCTGCAAAGCGCTTTATCAGCGTCATGTCAAGAGGGTTTCCTGAGTATGGGGCATTTATCTCGCCACATAAAACTTTGGTATCTTTCGTACATAGTTCAGGAAGTCAAGTAGCACCATACTGTGCTCCTAACACGCAAGGGTCGAGTTGTGAGTAGTCCACGACTCCGAACGAGCCGCAGCGTGTCGTGCTGAATCACCAAAGATTTCCCGTTCTGTGGGTTCTTGATCAATTGCGAGACGCTGGAAATGAGTATGGATACACCGAAGATGATCGCCGGGCGTAAGTAGCATTGAAACCGTATGGGGATGTAACTTATCAAATCAAGATATGGAGCAATCATTTGCGTTGAGATTTGCCCGACATCGAGGAGCCGCTTTTGCAGGTTGGTTGAGCAGGTAAGCCTACACGGAGAGAGACCGATCCGAGCTGACTGGTGATAGACAGCTGGAAAATCGGAATCACGTAGCCTACGTAAGTCGAAACGAATTAGCAAGGGGTCAGCTTGATGATGGGCAGCTTGACACCATACACAATGGTATTGACCAGGTCCACCTGAACATATACCTCAACTTCGCTACTACAAGCATGAAGATTCCGCACTACTTCTCCAATGCGGAACACATAACTCCACAAATGTCGAGAATCATATTTGGTGAGGTTAAGAAATGATCCGACTGGCTTGTACTGACAGCCAATGTAGAGTCTATCAACACATCAATAAGCTATACGCATGTTGCTGGTCGAGCCAGAGTTCAGCATGCCGCTAGGAATGATCCTCAGAGTCATCGACATTATTCTGTGAAATCTAGTGATTTTGAATTGTAGGTGGATCTCGATTACCCCTTGACATCTGATTGACCAATTCAGTCTTGCTAAATCTGCGGTTCTGGCAGTCTTGTCGAAGAAAGCGAGCCGTTTCAAGGATATTATCCACCTTCTTCATCTTGATCTTGGCCGACAGGAATACCGCTTAATGAAGCATCGACATCTTCGTACTCTTGAGCGAGGATCCAAGGATATTAGAAATGCGAGATTCTAGATTAGCATGGTTGTACTTGTTTCGAACAATTGTATCTGTAATGCTATCCATGCGCATCGTACAAGCCCAATCCTCTGATCCACCATCTCCACCTTAGATAGTGGTCTCGTCTGAAGAGGATATCAGTTATGCACTTGAACACATTAGAGCGCGTCAACTCACATGGAAGAGCAGTAAGGGTCTGGGGAACGTTGTTCTTGATGCTGATGTGTCTAGCCTCTCGTGGTTGAGCAGGGAGTCGCTTGAGCAAAACCTTCTCTCCCTTCTCCTTGGCCTCTCGCTTCTTGGCAGCATTTGACTTGACTCGGTCAAGGAACTCTTGTCGGCACTTGGAGTGCTTGACGTGCTCGACTCGAACGTTGACTCGCTTCTCCATGTATCGACCGTTGACTACTTTGTAGCAGATGATTCCGACACCTCGGGGGGAGACGTTGTAAACAATACCGGTTTTACCGTGGTAGAATTTGTGGGGCTAGACGGGTCAGATACGCTCATGTGTCCACTTATGATATCAACTTACAAGACCCTTTTGCTCTGAAGAGTTGGCCTTGATATCAACAATATCTCCGACCTTGAAGACAGTAAGGTAGGTCGACAAGGATGGCATTCCATGGTCTATTATTCCAATCCATCACCGAGAGCATCCACGTATCCAGCAGTATAGTAAGAGAATAGGGAGAAGACGACAGGGATAGTGTATTTTGGCCAAATTTGAGGTATTCGAGAAAAACATGAAAGATCCTGATCAGCCTGATTCCTTCTCCATCTTGTCCATCCAACTCACCCTTGAAGTCCTTTCGGAACATGTGTCGCGTTCGCGCCCGGATACCGAATGAGTGAGGCATTTTGGGATATCTAGAGGAAGTTAGTTACTGCTTGATCAATGACTATAGCAAGGGTGATTGTTGTCGAAATCGATTTGGGAGTTCGATGATGAGGTATGCTCCCAGTAGTCGAGCGATGTATCAAGAACTCGAGCAAGAATAAACGCTCACCTTTTACTTGAAGGATAAAGAGGGAGTCTTCAACAACGCTTTAGATGACTTGAACGATCTGCCAGGGAGGGAGCAGAGGGGGTTGGTGAAGAAGGAGCGGAATCAAATTATCGACTGAACACTGAATTGAATCCTCTGCTCGGCGATAATAAACGCCGACAGTTTCGTCCATACAACTCCCGCCACTGGGTTTTTATCGGTGATATAGCTATAACACCGATTGCAGCCTGTTTGGCAGGAAATCCTCCCTTCCTGGTAGCTGGTGCACGCTGGCTCTACCCGGCTCGTTGGTTCAACTTGGTCATTTTAAAGGTTTCTGATTCTTCTCTCATCCAGCAAGAAAAGTTAGTCCACTTCACTTTATCGATACTACTAGTGTACCATATTGACATTTATTAGATGGGTTCCGCTCCAAGAAAGCAATCTAAAACCTACAAGGTTCCCAAGCGACCTTTCGAGGCCGCCCGACTCGACGCTGAGCTCAAGGTGGGTTTCGATTTTTAGATTTCTAGTTATGTGTAGGGAGGATCAGGGGAAGTCGTGGCAGGATAGAACGATGGATACCGACACTGTTGAGAAGCAGACAGAGACAGTAGAGGACGAGCGACAACGACTAGCTGTAGAGGCTCAGCAGGAGATGGGACCAGGGATTGGATATAGAGACACACCTCCAGAACATCAGCTGACCTATCTAGCTCGCCGGAGAGTACGGACTCCGAAACAAGCGAGAGATCTGGAGAATTCAGCTTACCCTCTCCAAGGTGAGTAACAACAGCTTTCATCAGATTCGACTCAACCTAACAACCCAGATCCGACGTGCCGCCCGAGAGCTCCTTAAGCTCGAGGACAAGGACCCAAAGAGACTCTTCGAGGGTAACGCCTTGATCCGACGACTTGTGCGAATCGGTGTGCTCGATGATCAACGAATGAGACTCGATTACGTGCTTGCTCTTAAGACTGAGGATTTCTTGGAGAGACGATTACAAACCCAAGTCTTCAAGCTTGGACTTGCCAAGTCTGTTCACCACGCTCGAGTCCTTATCCGACAGAGACACATCCGAGTTGGTAAACAGCTCGTTAACGTTCCATCTTTCGTCGTCCGACTTGACTCCCAAAAGTGAGTTACCAGTTGCTTTTCACTCTCAACTAGAATACTAATACTCTTAGGCACGTCGACTACTCCTTGAAATCTCCTTACGGTGGTGGCCGACCAGGTCGAGTCAAGAGGAAGAGGGCTAAGGCTGCCGAGGGTGGAAGTGGTGACGCCGAGGAGGAGGATGACGAGTAGATTTGAAGAAAACGCAAGACCAACCATGGATTTGGGTGTTTTTGGATGATTAGGCTCGCCTGTAAGACTTGATGAGTGGTATGCATTCGCTGCCGCGCCCCCTACAGCTGGTTGTCTGGCCTTTGACACAACTGACGTTATGTGACGTGACCACCTTTCCGTGTGGATTATTTAGTAGTGCCGAGGCGCAGGATGTTACCATGGGAATTGGAAGTAAAATTACATGATCTTTACACACAGTCATACAAACAGTCATACGGAAATACAATCTGGGACCGACCACGCAATAACAGGATTTCACTCCGCCTTCTCCTTGCTTGAGGGTGAACCATGACCTGCCCATCCGAACCAACTCGATCGTCTCTTCTGCATTCCAGGCCGATTGTTCTCGCCCACTGTATATCCTTCTGCCACTTCGTCCTTGTTGATTTGCTCATATCCACTCATTTCCAATCGCGAACCAGACGCTGAGCTTGAACCATTTGCACTGGACCTTGTAACACTCTCTTCAGAACTTCTTTGGCTAAGATGACCTAAGCTAGTGGATGATACGGGTCGAGAAGGGATTCGAGCTGATGATGTTGCGCCGGTATTGGGACTGCCCTGTGCCTGTAAGAATGTTCGCGATCGCAGACTACCCTCTGATTGTTGTTGGTTAGGATAAGGTATGGGCATCGATATGGTCTCGGGGACTTGCTCGGCCACCGATGGAGACGATGGAGACCGGTTCACAGGCGGTGATCGTGGGCCCGCTAATGGCCTAATGGCAGATGCTGCCGCAGCCATGGCGGATATAGCTGCTGGTCCGTACCTGTAGAGAGTGAGTACTGTATGTACACATCAATATATCGCGCTCTCACCTTGCAGCTTAATGGGAAAGCAGACCGTAAAGCTGTTGAGTCGAGCCTGAGATTGGGTCTTGCAAAGTTGGCGGTTGTTGAGGTCCTGATGGATATTGAGTGTGTTGATCGTATTCAATTTGACCGTCGGGCCTTTGACTTTGGCCATTTGCCTCGGAAAGTGAGACCTGAAATGGGTCAATCTCATACATCGCCTGCTGCAAGGTCGAACAACATACATTGAGTTGTGCTCTGATCTTCTCCCAGAGCCAGCCCATTCCTCCAGCTAAAGCCGTTGTAGCCCTTCCTCTGAGTGAGGCGAGGAAAGCATCGATATCCCTCTCATGTTCTGAGAAAAGAGGAGCGAGATGGGCTCGGTAGATATATGTCGAGCCCTAATAGCATCAGTCTGCTAGTAGCATCGGGTAGATAAAGGGACGAACCTCGGATTGTGGGAACGAAAGGTAAAAGAAGAAGATCAGCTTGAAGACCGAATAGAATGGGATCCTGAGGACGTCAGGTCGCGTATGGGCGTAAGGTAGTTCACGGCTTACCAGGTGAAAGTCCAACCCGCCACCGCTTCGACGGCCGTCCAGGTACCGACAACAGCCCAATACATCAACCATCTTTCGATTTGTTCACCACCTTCTACACTTGATTCCGGCATAGAAAGCGCTTTGTAAGAGGCATATGCCGGATAGAGGAAACAGCAGACATTGCTATGTAATTGTCAGTCTATCTATGAGAACAAGGAAGGCTGGATGCCCTGTACACGAAGCTGCAGATGACACATACCTGCATAAACGCGCAAAGAGAGTGATCAGCATCATGTGGGTGACCTCTGTCGGCTGTAGGGACTCTAGTGAAGTGAGGTATATCAACCTGAAGAGAGGATGAAGGATGAGGGTATATGAATCGGAAGGATCAATCGTAATCTGTAGTAACCGGTGGTGACCGAAAGTCAAGATTGGGTGGCAAATCATCAACGGGAGGATCAAACAATTTCCTTCCGGGGCTCCTCCTGACGCTGAGAGCAGAGCGTTGAGCGCTTTGAGGTATTATCGTGATAGGTCGTCGCCTGGATTTCTGCACTTGCTCGCAGACGATCCCTGTCATCATTCACGAGAATGTCTGATATCTTTCGAAAATCAGTGATCAATCGCCTACCGCAATTACCGCCAACTCGAGCTCCTTGGGCTGATGAGCCAACAGCTGAGGATGACGAGGATATGGAAGAATTAGAAGGGGGAGATTCTATGAACGAGCTAGGAGCAGCGTAGGGTCTCCATCTATGTGTCGCGAGAAGCTGATCACACTCAGCCTACCCTCGTCTTCGCGAAGTCATACAAGTCACCAAGACTTCACTCCTTTGTCAGCTTCATCTTACTTCTCTCAAGCACTCGAGGTGAACCCTCCAGGAAACGACACCACTTTCCGAGTTTACATAACGCCGCCAAGTAGTTCCGGTAGGACAAATGGGAAAGGAAAAGGAAAAGAGACATACTTGATCTGTCATCATGGAGCAGGAGCTAGCGGTTTGAGCTTTGCTATGTTGGCAAAGAGCGTAAGAGAGAAGAGTAACGGAGAGCTTGGAGTACTGGCTTATGATGCTAGGGGACATGGTAAGCTGGATATATCCCTGGACGCCAAATCATTGACGGGTATACAGGCAAGTCTAGGTCGACAGGAGGGAAGGATCGAGATACGGATCTTAGCTCGAAGACACTGCTAAACGATTTCCTAGGTGTGATCACGCATCTGTATCCTGATACGGCGGAAGCGCCTTCGTTGTTACTACTTGGCCATTCAATGGGCGCTGTTCCAATCACATCAGCGTCTTTAGTGTTACAGCAACGAGGCTACACGGTGCCTGGAGTTATCGTACTAGATGTAGTTGAAGGTGAGCTCGACCAACCTCAAATAGGAAGATAGCTGAAATAAATAGGGACCGCCGTCGAAGCACTACCTATCATGAAGTCAATACTTTCTAGTCGACCTAAATCATTCAAATCTGTAGTCGACGCGATACACTGGCAGTGAGTGTTTGAGCGTTCTCCTTGGTAACAATGCTGAATCTGTGTAGCTACACCTCAAATTCGATACGGAACAACGAGTCCGCCCGTATCTCCGTGCCTTCTTTCCTGGTTCTAGATCCAGCAGTGGAAGTCTCTGGCCCACAAACTAAACAAGTATGGAGGACAGATCTGCTGGCGACAGAACCATTCTGGAAAGGTGAGCTCGCTGATCAAATTCTTGCTTAGAGCTGACAAAGAGTAGAATGGTACGCTGGATTGAGTTCTCGCTTTTTGAGCGCCCGATGTGCTAGATTGCTAGTTCTTGCTGGGCAAGAACGGCTGGACAATGAGCTTATGGTGGGACAAATGTGAGCCGGAAGCAGTGCGTGATAAAGCCACAAGCTGATGCGAGCAGGCAGGGCAAATTCCAGCTGGACGTTATGCAGAATGTGGGACACTATCTTCACGAGGTATGCATCTCTACTTCTGGCTATTACGTGTCTATTCCCAATCCTTCATCGCCTTTCAAGATTCAGCGCTTTTCGAGAGCTGTAGCTGATCATATCTATAGGATGATCCGATAAGTCTTGCTTCAACACTCACGACGTTTTGGCGGAGGAATACGAGGGTGCTGATTCTTCCTCCAAAGATCGGTTCAAGTCCAGGTACGGCCACTAGGGTTGAGGTGAAGCGGGTTGGCGAGAGTTGATTTCCTACCGAGAACAGCGTGGACGAAGTTTGTACATGATCTTGCCAATCAAACATGGATATCTCTCGCAATGTGACATGCCGCGGGATCTAATCGTGATCGATGTCCATGTTGACCAGATCGCTTGAGGTAGTCGTGATTGTCCCATTCCAAGACTCGAGTTCTCCTCGGTACACTGCAACGCCGGGCGGTGGACGTGATGGAGAGATGTGTATGGCTTCTAGTGTGATGGGTATGGGTGGGATATATATTGATGAATCGTTATTCTGCTGATGGGTTTAGCAAGTTCAAGTAATCACGGATAGACCCACATCGAGCACCAATTTCGTCTGTTTCCCGTCCAACCACCCTACGACCGTAACCCACTCCCCTCTATCCAGCCTTAGTCTCTCCCTGTTTACAAATCTATTTTGTGTTTTTCTTGAATTCGGGTCGTCACCAAGATTCTGTGGTCGTCTAGAATAATATCCATCCTGAACCGCAGAGAGGTCCTTCACAGCTGGACTTTGACCCAAAAGGCATAACGATATATCCACCAAGAAAGTTGGTATACGCTGTGCACTAGCCGATCCCATCGGTGCACAAAGAAGTAACCGAGAAGATCTTGAATCAAATAGTAAGATCCTTCTCGTTAGGGCTCATCCCGGGTGGATTAGACGTACTGTCCGACAGTCCTTATTTTCCTTCCACTGTGAGCTAGAGAGATAGACCCAAGTGAGAGAGCGAGTGAAGGCGGTGTAATATCATCAGGAGGTCGAGGAGGATCTAGCATTTTAGGAGGTGCATCTAGATCCATGATCAGATTGCTCTGAGAAGAAGAGATTTCAGAGTTCAAACACGGCTTCGATCGGTTGTTTGCTAGTCCGGATTACGTCAGCTGTCGGTGACATCCAGGTCCAGATGGTCTGTCCACACTGACTGATCCTTTCATCCTATAATCATCTTGGTATCAGTAGTCTAGCTCATTGTCGAGATTGTCTCTCCTTGTGTCACTGTATCATATTAATTCACGAAACAGCCTCCAAAACCCCGGGTTAGAAACCGATATACTAGGTATCGGTAATGACCACTCAAACAACGATCAAGGGATAATGGCCAGTGCGTACATATCGGATGGATCGCCTTTAGACGATTACTTTAGAGGTGAGTGTTCGTTCTAGCGTACGGAGATATGATCCTGGATGTTCTGACAAGTACGCAGATCAGGATGAGGATTCGGTTATTCATGTTCATGGTTCATCAGACGGTGTTTCAGGCGCAGCACACAACAATAAATCACCTCACACATCAAGTAGCGATGAGGGGAATTCTGGAGTCACAGTCAGCTATCAGAATTCTATTGTAATATATCGATAGCTAACTGTCCTTAGACACTAGTCAATATGCACCATCTCTCACCGCCTACTACACCCACTAAAACTCGACCTTCCGCACAATATGACAGCTTCATATCTTCTCCAGGGGAACTTTTGCAGTCAGGCCCCGACAAATCAGCGATCTCACAAGACGATGGTTTCGAGGAGAAATTCAAGTACGCGATCATATCAAGTGGGATTCTAGAGAAAGATTATGTACCGGGGTTAGGAGCGGATGTGGAGGAAGGGGAAGAGAGATCCGTAGGACGCGAGGCGAGCGAGATAGAGGAAGACCGGGATGCGGGGGCAGATCATTATGCGGTTTTTGAATATAATATGAAGGAGATGGTCACGATGCTGAGGAAGGCAGGGACGGAAAGGTGGGACATCACTCTGGCTGCCCTGGTTTTGGTCATAGGGATGATAGTCGTGGCTGGGTTTGGGAAGACCATTGTCGGTCTCGTCATTGTTGCTGGGATAGTGGCGCCGATAATAGCCTCGCGTCAGTCAACGACAGCAAAGACGGTGAGTCGTACATGTCGACCTAGATGATACCCTTCCTAACATCGATAGTATCTTCCACATCAACATCCTTTAGCAGAGAAGGACGAGGGCAAAGTGGATACCGCCTTACCTGCACCGAGCCGGACACCTACACTTGACGCCCTCACGGACCTCATGACTTCATCTCGACACCTCGATTCCAGTATCGAGCAATCTTTATCAATCTTACAGCTACATTCAATGAACGATGAACTTCAGAACCTTCGACTTGGCTTACATCGATTAACCAGCAATATGACCGATCATCTGGCTAGTACCACGAGCTCTTTATTGAGTATGGTTGATAAAGATGAGCTGGCAGTACTGGGTGAGATGTACGATATCCCTACGGCAGGGAGCTTCCTATATTCCCGACAAAGGGGCCGGTCGATCGATAGTGACGATGAGGATGACTCGAGAAGCATGCGACAGAATATTTATGGTAGTGTCCCGTCTCCGCGTCCAGCACAATTAGCAAGTCTATCATTACGAGCCTCGGCTTCACTACCGATGTCAATGAGTCTTTCACTACCCGGGCAACCCCGACCTGGTCATTCCCATCATCTTTCTCTGACGACATCGCCTCATCCGCGTCACTCTCGTTCACCTACACTCTCATCCATATCAGACGATAAGTTCACGAGCCTGCCGAGTCGGACACCTAGAGCCTCAAAACGATCTAGCTGGGATGTGGAAACTTGGTCACCTGTCGCTAATAACGGTTTGGCGCCATCACCTTATATCCCCGGGCGAAGAGGTAGTCGACCACAGCACGAAAGACGAATAACGGAGGCGGATGAGGAAGAGGTACAGGACGGTGACAGTGAAGCATCAAGGCCCTCCGCCTCCAGTGGTGTTCACCTGATTCCTGCTCTGCCCCCATCACCCAGCCTACCGATACAGCCTTACACGCCAAAGAGGGCCTCCCCGTTATCTCCTCGAGTGTCTTCTGACCGTCATGCCAGTCCTTCGACGAATGATACAGGTTCATCTACAGTTCCGTTCACTCCAATCACTCCAAATCCGAAAAGAAGGAGTTTACAGAGTATGCCTTATTATCCATCATCACCTGATGAAAACCTACTAGCGGCCAGTACAGGCCTGACTAGAACTCGATCGCTTGCTTTCTCCGATATCCAAGCGATGCGATCTAGGTATGCAACAGGAAGTAGGTCTCGTAAATCCTCGATGGTCCGACCAGCACAGTCACTAGTTGCTTTCCAGTCATACCCTCAGACCGTTCTGACTTCGCCCACGCCTCCGCCTAGTCGGATCAAAAGAGTCATCTCGGTCAGTCCACTTACTACTCCTGCGCTCAAGGCTTCATGTCTGAGTATACATCTACGTCGGCGCAGACTCGCTTGCTGTCTCCTAGGGCTAAAATTCGATGAGAATACCGGTGGATACTGGGAAGAGGTCATCCGAGCTATGCAGACACTGCAGGAACTCGTGGACACAGAAAGGGCGAAGCTGGATCTCGCAATTACGGAAGCAAGGGAGACAGTGAGGGAGGGAGAAGAAGCGGAGATGGGGACATCAGCTCTACCGCCTTGGAGGTCGGTATCAGATAAAGGAGTCCTGGATTTCGCTCCGAGATCACCCGATCAAGTGGTTTTGACGCAACAAGTCAAGACAATGCAGGCGGCTTTGGAGTCCGCGTGGTCGAAGTTGGCATCAATCCAGAGTGGGACAAACCCAGGAGAGAATTGGGCTGGAGTCCGCACAGACTTGGGCACAGTCATAAGGGAATGGGAGAGAGGCAGGGATCTCGTCAATCGGCTTTCATCACCAACCATGGAACAGCATAGCTCACTTGAGGATACATCATCTCAGCGCGAAGACGGAGGTCAGTCTACACGTGATCATTTACCCGATTTCGTCAAGGCCTGGTCGGAGGAGAGCGATTCACCCTCGACTTCCTTCGAGACAGATCGAGCGTCGAACAGTCTGGATACTCAAGATGACACATCTGACATGTTGCCCCCGCCAGGCATAGATATCGTCTTCGAGGGTGACAGTATGAGTTCCATCAGGGAGAAATCGAGTCTAAGTCGAGAAGATCGGATCAGGTTGACCAAAGCAGCGAGAGCGCGGGGTATCAGTCTGGTGAATCTACTGGGTAACATGGATGGTGGGACAGAGGGCTTGGATTCTATGAAGAACGATCGGGAAGCTAAAGAGAGAGGAGGGTTGGTCTTGGATGAATTGAAGGGTATGATAGGGATAATTAGGCAGAGAAAGGGCGTAGTGGAGGAAAAGGCCGATCAATCAAGAATGGCCGATCAACCACAACTCAATAATCCTGATGGGGCGGATCATTCTCGGCCCGGAACGACACCTCCCAGTTCAGAGCCCCTGAGAAGAACAACGGAAAATAAGGCCGGATCGACGATGGTCGCAAACGTTACATCAGAAGAGACGATATCTGGAGGAAATCTAGAATGGCGAAGAGGTTTTGTATTCCCCGCATCTGATAAACCGACTCAAGATACCCTATCTGATTAGTATTAGTACTGTTAATGTTAATGTATTATTACCTGCAGCCTTGTAAGGTGTCCGAGGACCAGAATCAGTGAATCAGAATCAATGAATCTCATGACGCGACGCGTTTTCAGGCACGGCTCGATCTCATGTTGCGATTCAGTCCATCTCATTTTGGGAATCGAGGACATTATTGACTGTATCCACAGTTTATCAATCCTTGCAGATCCGAATTGTGCTTGACAACATGGATGACGAAGACAATGATTAGTGAGTGACTAAGTGCAGAAATTGTATTGCCAATCTAAGAATTTTCAGCGAACTTGAACGTCAGAAAACTATTGCTGAAAACCGAGCGCTCCTCGAGAACCTAGGTCTTGATCCGAGCGGAGCATCCAAAATCCCCGGAACTACACCATCATCTAAATCGAAACTGGCCAAAGCTAATGGAAGTACTGCACCTAGAAAGCGGAAGGTCGCACCGGTGAAACATGAAGACACGGGACCAAGACGGAGAAGTGGGAGATTAGCAGGGATAGAAGCGACTGTAGAGGAGATTGCAAAGAGAGAAGTGGAAGATGAGAAGGAGAGGGAAGTACTTCGAGTGATTAGTAGGAAGACGAGAAGACAGGTGATGGGGGTAGAGGAGATGGTGGAGGAGACTTCTCCGAGTGGGAGTGAGGGTCTGGTGAGTGATTTTCAGGTCTCGTGGGAGCTACAGATGGATCTGCATAGCGAGTTCCCGTCGAAAACAGAGCTGATACCCTGTGATGTAGACATCATACTTGTCAGAAATAGGAAAACTCGATAATCCAAGACCTTTCCCTTCGGAGTCTACACCTGGTGCAGAGACATATGCCGAGAAAGATAATTTACCAGCAGAAGTCAAAAGGCTCAAGAGCGCTTTCAGCAATATGACCTTAAGAGCCAATGCCAAAGTCACGACTGAAAGAGTCTTTTCTATGGTCATACATCCTGAACCAACGAAAACGCTAGTGATGGTTGCGGATAAGTACGGTGGATTAGGATTGTAAGTGTATAGTGTTGGCCTGAGTTTATGCTGATATTCTACCAGATGGGATGCTCTGGGTCAAAGCGAGGAGAAGGTAAAAAATGAGGATGATACTGCACCGGCAGTACCTGATGAAGATGAGGAGGAGGAAGGAAGGATATGGCATATTCAAGCTCATGCGAGGAGCGCTATCAGTTGTATGAAGGTGGATCCAGTTGATGGGTCAGGAGTGAGTGAAGTCTGCAAAGTTGCTGTAGGACTATCTGATTCTTTAGCTGTTCACCTCTTCATATGACGTTTCTGTCCGACATTTAGATTTCCAGACTCAGAAATCAACAGAATTATTCGCGTTTACCGATGATGATCTGTTAATCACTCATTTCGACTTGGTCCCAAATGGGAAGGAAGCTTGGATAGCAGATCGAAGAGGTGGATTGAGTCATCTTGACTTTAGGGAGCAGAGATCCGATGGAAATGGTGGAGTAAGAAGGAGATATGTGATACAAGAGGATCGAGGCGCTATGAAGATAGGTGGATTGAGTGTGAATCGTGAGTTCTTTTCCATCCCTTGAACATATCGCTGATCCCAATTGATCAGCATTGAACCCACATCTAATCGTGACCGCGGGTAACGACCAGCATTTACGAATATGGGATGTCCGGAACCT
>JALPCA010000208.1:0-16782 GCA_026538345.1 Cryptococcus sp. GC_Crypt_4 | reverse complement strand
TCCACCTGTGTCTACGCCGTCTCACCTATGTTCCCTTAGTTCTGGATGCTTCAATCGGAAAACCCGCTCTAGGGGTCAAGGTATCGCTCATACAGTTATCTTCGAGGCAGGAGAACGGATCTGTAGCAGGATCATCGTCTCAAGAGCTCAAGACACTAGCTTCGGGGTAAGCTCGTTACACATATCTCCCCAAATCAAATGCAGCTGACATGGAATGACAGAGAAACCGATCAGGATGGACGATGTACAACATTACTTGATCCATCTCATAAGCTCCCCCCTGGCACGTACAAGATGATCTTCGTTACCGAGCCATATTTCGAGTCCTCTGGACGAGACTGTTTCTACCCTTTTGTCGAGGTGAGGCTCAATAGGTCACTATTTAGAGCAGACGACAGCTGATCGCATAATTGCAGATAACGTTCAATTACAATAATCCTACTCAGCATTATCACATTCCTCTTCTGATCAGTCCATTCTCATACACAACCTATCGTGGAAGTTGAGCATTCAAGAGGATCAGTAGGTCTGTATATGGGAAACCACCAGTATCATTGCCGAGGACAGTAGTCGTTAGGTTCCAAAAGTCGTCTGCAGATGCAATACGGGCATAGATGTCGTGTGCTCCCTGATGAAATCCTCTATTCGATCGACATAGCCTTCCGGAAGTTCGTGTCGTGCAACGAAAGCCTCCGCCACCTCTCGAGGATCCTCTGCCAAGTCAGTACAAACAGCAATGAAGGACGCACCTCCCGCCTTGAAAGTCAAATTTAGTGGCTCCTGGTCGTCACTGTTGATGTTAGTCGCACCAAACAACCTCCAAAGCTTACCTGACATCGATACTGATGACAATTTCTTCTTGATCCTCTACGCGAGGTACGGTTCGAGCTGCTGTGTGTTGCCTGTTACTGTGAGTCCTGTTCAACTGCGCTTAGCTCGTCTCACCTGATAGCCTTATCGACCCTCTCATCGTAATCCTGGAAGAGGATCTCAGTGAGAACAACAGTGTGGAGCTTTGACTGACCGCCAACACGTCTGCATGTGCTTTGCGAGGGTCAACAATTGTCCACACCCTTACTCTGCCGTCAGATCCGCCAGTAACAACATCCCCGTTGGGCATAATCGAAATAGACCAGACTGTTTGACAAGGATGTTTGAGAACCTCTGTCTGCTCCCCTCTCGCTAGATCTCGATCAGAGACGTCCAGTGAGCCCAGCGAGAACTCACTGTTCCATGCTCGCTACAATCGGTGAGCATCCCTTCGTAGATCAATCTAGCAGAAACAACATACCGCAGTGTGGTCTTCCCCGCATGACCAAATATCTCCATCTTTTCCCAGCGTGATCTGGAATGACGAGTCCCTGTGCCCAGTGAGACTTGCCAAATTCGTACCGTTTAGATCTGAGATCCGGATGATCCTTCATCGTTGAGCTTAATCCACAATGCGTTTTGACTTACCCGTCGTTACAGGCAGATGCGAATGTATCCCCTTCTGGTAGCATAACGAGTCCTCGAACAGGCTCTGGGTAGCCTTTGAAGCGACGTGTTTTCTCTCCACATTTGCTCCACAAAATAACGAAACGATCGGCTGACAGACTGTTGATACGTGAATACATTGCTTGTTCAACTCACCAGAACCTGAGAGCATGAGGTCAAGTTACTGCTTGAGACCTACCTGTGATGAAGTTTCCGATATGTTGCCCATGTTCGACGATTGCGACCCCCCAGACGGCCTCCTCGTGTCCCTCAAGTACCAGTTGAGTTTCCCATCTTTCATCCCGTTCACCCCATACTCGAGCGGTACAATCCCAGCTCCCGCTCATCAGGGTGCGACTGCTGGAAGCGTACGTGAGGGTGCATACATTCAAAGTATGTCCTACTAGACACTCTGTGGGTTCGCTTTCCAAAGTCGATAGTGAATGCAGCAGGATTACCGACGAATTACCCCCTGATGCTAGCTGGGCTTAATCTGCGTTATTCTGCATTCCATGTCAACTTGAATACTCCGACTTACTATCAGATGCTTCGCCAAGTCCTGGTAAGAGAGCCAAAGAATTGATATATGCATGATGTCCTCCCAGCAACTTTTTCAACCCAAACTTGAGTTTTGGTGTCAGATTGCGGTCACTCAAGCCAGCGTACACACCGTATGCGATTCGGCTACTTTATCCCATACGCCAATTGAGCCATCTCTAGAAGCGGATATCAAGCGCCCGTCGTCAACAGCGAGTACTGCTTTAACATCACCGGAATGGGGTGGATAGAGTTCGGACGATAGTTGGAAATTCATGGGAAAAGTAAGGTAAAGAATGAAACGAGAGGAAGGTGTCAAGATCAAACATGGTCCTCACTACATGATCAAGATCACTGGCGCATGCATTTCCAAATCCGACACGGGGAAAAACACTGTGACGATTTCATACATGTATATCAGCAGAACACACAAATGCTCATCCATCAAGAGCTCTCCTAAACTTCTCTGGATACCAGTAATTCCTGTCGTTGGGATCCCCTCCTAAAATGTTGATCAGTCTAGGACTGCAATATCGTATGTTCTTCTTCGTCCCTAAGGATTCCCGGTCCTTCTGTGCAGCGTGTAGTAATGCAGTCCAAGCCTGCAAGTTATTGACAGCTTGTACATTTGGCTGAATTCCAGCCACTAGCACAGGTCCCGCGAAAGGTACGATGCTGAAATTGGTGAATGAAGTGGGTATGCGTATGCACAAACTCACCCTGCACACCATGCGAGGAAGACGGGTCGGATAAGAGTCATCCATAACCAGAAAGGCACATGTAGATGGAGTGGGATCAAGAGGTAGATGAGCAGATTTCCGACGGTGATGATGCTCGCACCAATTCCTGGAACGAAATCCACGATATTAGTGAGTCCGATACGAGCAGGTCTGCCTCTGATGTATGGGGCACACTGAAAGGTCAACAGGGACTTGATATATCAGACGTACTGGGATCTGCACGCCATCAACCAAAATTGTGTAGACCTTCAGGAATGCGAGACACCCCCGGTGTTGCTCAACCTCTTGATCTGTTTTCTATATGGATCAGCCTAGATGTACAGAATAAACTATTCCGTACTTGTAGATCTAGATGCTTGCCATGGCATGTTTCTATATCATCCTTATGTCCTTCTTTGACGTATTCCGCGTAGATATGACAAAATCGCTTGAAGAATGCCTGTATGCGTTAACATCCATTGACGGCTCTCGGCCTACGTGTAGTTTCCCATCCCGCATAGCTTGTATAGCTTCCTGTCGATTGACCTCTGGGCGTAAAAGATAGTTCTCATGTTTTTGATCCAGCGCTACCTGAGGCCCTGGAACGTAGTGACCATCTGCTTGTTCAAAAATACCATGGGCTCGGTCCTGCTTCGCTCTCTTCAGGTGCTCGCGCCTGTCCCGAGATTTGGTCGATGATGGTTTCTTCATTTCTAATGATAAGAAATATAAGCCAATTCAATAGATAAAAACCTTCATCTCAGCAACTTGCTGCATCACGTTGACGGCAATCAATCCTTTGTGAGGTTGGGGTTGAGAGGAGCTCTGATATATGATCAAAGGATTGGTCAGAGGTCTCGCCCGAGATGACTCATGGAGAGTGACAAGTCCCTTTTCATTGGAACGAGAGCAAATGATGGCACGAACGACAATCGACTTGATGTTTGCGCTACTTATTGCCGCTGTGTGCAAAACGACTTGACTCTCGGGTAAGTATCATTCATCCTCATGCATAGCAATTGACATTCTAAGCCGAGGCAGCCTTTGCGGCTTCGTATTTGACGTAGAAAGCATCTCGTCTAGCCACTAGACAATGGTCAGCGATGGAAAAGGAGAAAGGGAATGTGATGAGGGTATAGGGAGGGTCTATGTGGTGACGGTTATGGACGAGATTGGCAAAGAGATAGTACTGACTGGCTGGGATGTGGTAACCGTACCTGAAAACGTTAGTCAATGATTTCCGAGCTATATTATAGACACTCACCACCAAGCGTAACCACCTGCTGTGCCGATACCGAACCTGGAAAGATATAAATCTGATTCGATCTGTATAGTGTCCTATTGTACTTACGCGACACAAAGATCGGTGATCAGTCTCTTCCTAAGCTGAGTCGTTGTTAGGAAAAGCAACAAGAGATAATGAAGCTGAAATACGAACTTTGCCAACAACTGGAGCGACGGGCATGATTGATATAGATTACGAGTTGAGAATGTGACTGTCGAGGTCGTCAACGATGATCCTGTTCGTGGGAGAGAATGAGCAGACGATACGCACGATACCGGAGGTTGAGAGCACTAATCTATGGTATTGACAAATAGAAGAGGTCATTGAATTCCAGGAAGGGAAGCGGAAGAAGACGGGAATTAGAGTATGTCAGGCTGACGGTATTACCATTCTGGGTCAGCCTGACATTGAACCCAAAGCCAATGCCCGCCTAATCGTAGCAGTTTTTCCACCAATTATGTGCCTTTTTATGGTGAGCCTATTTCCAGAGTGACATGGTTTCTTGTTAGCTTGCTGTGAGTAGTAGCCGCTATGATTGATTGATCGTCATTCTCTATAGATCATCCAGTATATGCCTTGTCACTTTGACTATCACCTTCAACAATACTATCGCTGAACTATTCCCTTGTTTGACTCGAGGCATCAAGCGATCTCGCAATACATCAAGGTTATCGCCTTTATTCACGCTCCCACTCCACTCCCTTTCTTAATTCAACCAGCGCGTGTCACACCATTCCTTTCCCCTTTCATTCGACACACCCCATCGTCAATAAGCTTTCAATTCCTGATCTGACACCTTGACAGTATCAGGCCATGGACACAGAACCGAATTCGGCGTGGAGATTTGCCCAATGCTTTGGGGATAAAGGCGAGGTTGAGGATATCACGGAAGGTAAGCTCGCTACATCTCCTTTGTACCGGTATCTCTGTCTACATTTACTAATCTCAATCTTCTTCTCAGCCGATATCATCTCTACAGTCGAGTTTGATCACACTGGAGACTATCTAGCTACCGGAGACAAAGGAGGCCGGGTGGTTTTGTTTGAACGGAACGAACAGGTAAATAGGGTAGCTCGTCGGAACGAATGGACGTTGACATGCCTCTCAGAAACGGGGATGCGAATATAAATTCTATACCGAGGTGAGCGGTCCTCGAGTCTCGTCAGTGACATGATTGACCAATGTGCCAGTTCCAATCGCACGAACCAGAATTCGATTACCTCAAATCTTTGGAGATTGAAGAGAAAATCAATCGCATTAAATGGTGTAAACGGCAAAATGCTGCCCACTTCTTGTTGAGCACCAATGGTGAGTGTCTCCCTCCTGCTTTGTATCTTCCTCACCGTGGTATCAGATAAGACGATCAAACTATGGAAAGTCTTCGACAAGCAGATCAAAGTAGTCGCGGAGAATAACCATTCGGACATGTTCCCGGGAGGTAACCCAGGACCCGCTCAGCCTCCATTGCGCCTACCTAGAATGACAACCCATGATTCAATAACCGCTGCCGTTCCTCGGAAGGTGTACGCAAATGCGCATGCCTACCATATCAATTCCATATCAGTCAATTCCGATGGAGAGACATATATCTCTGCGGACGACCTGCGAGTGAACCTATGGAATCTGAACATCAGCGATCAAAGCTTCAGTAAGCGACAATCATTTGCCCCTGATTTCTTCTCTAACATGCACAGACATTGTCGACATCAAGCCTGTCAACATGGAAGAATTGACGGAAGTGATCACAGCCGCTGAATTCCACCCTATCCATTGCAACTTGTTCATGTATTCGAGCTCAAAGGGTACAATCAAACTCGCAGACATGCGGGAATCCGCACTGTGTGATCAACACGCTAAACGTGAGTACTCGTCGACAGAGCTATCTCATGCTGAACGCCTGCAGTCTTTGAAGAAGAAGAGGATCCCGCCCAGAAATCATTCTTCTCCGAAATTATCTCATCTATATCCGACGTCAAATTCTCCAAGGACGGAAGGTATATTCTGTCGCGAGATTACCTCACCCTCAAGATCTGGGATATCGCGATGGAGAGCAAACCAGTGAAGACAATCAACATACATGATCACCTTCGCCAGAAATTATGTGATCTGTATGAAAACGATTGCATTTTCGACAAATTTGAGTGTACTTTCAGCGGTGATGGAAGGTCAGTTTGGCGGTCCCCTCCTCGTAAAGACTAGCTGACGCATTGTAGCCAAGTACTCACCGGTTCCTATCATAACTACTTCCGTATATACGACGTAAACGGCGACAACGATGTGGTGTTGCAAGCAGACAAGTCGGCCTTCAAAGCCAAGAAAATAGGTGGAGCTCGAAACAAGACGCCCGGGAAAAAGGAAGGCTTGCAAACAGACGGTATTGATTTTGCCAAGAAGATAGTTCGTTGTGGTTTATCGTGAGATTGTATGGTAGCTAACTCAAGGATAGTTACATGCCAGTTGGCATCCACAGGAAAACACGATCGCAGTGAGTGATAAATCAAGGCATATACAGAACACTGCTGATCCTCATAGATTGCCGCGACGAACAATCTGTGATTTACACTCGACTTGCCCCCTTGAAGCCGTCACTGACTGTTATAGATTCCTGTACTCGACTCTATCTTGAGGCACTACAAACTTAGAATCTTTCTCATAACGGCACCTCCTACTTGTTTCAATAATCCCTCAATCCAACAACATTCACCATGACGACAATCCTAAAACTAGAATCTATCAATCGTCAAACATACACATATATACCCTAACGTCACCTGATTTAGATTTCCCACGTGATAAAGAAGAAGAAAGCAAAGAAGACAATGAAAGGGGAGGAAGTGGCGACGCATCCGCAGAACCGAGTGGGTAGCCAGGACAAGGACGCTGTGAATCTCTAGCTTGTAATAGATGAGATGCCACGATGAATAGGAAAGAATGACAGCAGTACAGCCCGAGTAGAACAACGGATGAATCTAGAGTGGATGCAAGCGGGATCAAATTTAAATAGAGGATGTAAACAAATCAAATCACCGAGCGCGTGTGTTTTTCCATCTTCTCACCTTTCACTTTTCTTATAGCCCTGGTCATTGTCGGACAGGTTGCACCAAGCTACATCACGTTCATCTATAGGCTGCGTCATCACACCATCGGACCGCGATTTCGACTCGCGACATGGCTGCAACTGTCAAACATCCTTCATCATACTCAGGGGAATCCTTCGGGAAGACTGCTTCAACAAGACCGGTTGATACACAACTACACCTCAACTACCGTCTCCAATCTACCTTTGCCAATGGACCAGGGACTTCTGGAGTAGAAGGGTCACCTTGGGATGCTGACGATCAATCGATAGAGTTAGAAGACCCGGACTTCCACTTCGACTGGGGGATGAAAAAGGAGAAACATGAGAATGAAGATTTCAAAAGTGAGACCAACAATGCTATCGACAAGTTAGGGGATCTCCACATCTCAAGCTCTGCTGCGGTTTCACGAGCAAGGCGATCGACATCTAATGATTCGACAGAGATTTCGACACCTCCGCCTGCCGCGAGCACACGCTCGACACGGTCATCCTCTTCCACATCCTCTAGAATCTTATCTCTAGCCCATTCTTCCTCACTGTCTTCTTCAGGTATCTTGCCAACACCACCCCGAACAAGTTCCGATAATGCCTACCTTCGTGATAGTGGTGAAGGAGGATCGTCGGGAAGTGGAGGAAGCGATCGCTTGGGTCGTCTGTATGGTCAAGGGGGAAGGACGTTTCAAAGAGTCGTTTCCGCTCCTTTGGCTCGCAGAAATTACAGGGGTATGGAAGACGTGAGTATACCCTCTCATCACTGGGCGACACTCATGTCACAGAACTCGGCGTCAATGAGCGGTATGCAGCATTCTGCTACCATTCGACCAAGTCTACCTCATACCAACTCTGCCAATAACGTTCTGTCCGAGTCAACAACCTCTACACGCCACACTGCTGTGACCCCTGCATTTCCAGAAAGGACCTTTGGTGCTCTGTCGACATCATCTGTCCGGAGGCTTGGAGGTCTGTCACGTTTTGGAGGTCCAGCCAGACGAGTAGTACCCGCACCGGAGATAGAGGAAAATGAGGACGACCCTGCTACCATCAAAGGTAATAATCCCAGATACAACACATCGGTTTACGTGCTCATGCCTCAAGCAGATCCCGAACCAATAACAGCTAATGATCTTCGAGGCTCTCCAAATCCGGGCTACGCCCCAATGCCTCAGACCAGTCCACCTCGAAGACATCCACCGATCATTCATGCGGCTGTCGAATTACAAGGGGAAGACCATTTGCGGTCTTACGAGCCCGAATCTAGCAACAGTCGACAAGGCGTATATCAGGCCCAATCCCAAGCGTTGCGTCACGAGTTTCAATACAGCCGTGATCCGAATCTGGAAAGCGAGGAGTCAAATCATCGATCACGGCAAGCAGAACATCACGCGAAGGGCTTCGATCTGGAGGGAGAGTTCCAAGAATCCCGACGCCTGTCCCAGCCTCTCCGTCCGTCACACACGGTTCCCGCTGTCTCCGCATCACCGCCGTACCTCCAGGCCCAAAAGAAACCTGTTTTGCAATCAACACGGCCAGCGCCTCCGGTGGATACACAAATGGATTTGTTACAAGATCCTATGAGGCAGCAGCAGCAGCATCCTCGACAATCACGGCAGCAGCAACAAATACAACCACAGATAGAACCCGTGGGCCCGCCCACTCGTGGTACGCAGGTGTCTCCAGCTACGATGCCCGCTCAAGTACAAATAGCTGCTCCTGCTGGAAAAAGGTCGCTCATCGTAAGTGGACCTGCTTCCGTCAATCTCTCTCTGTATTGATTCGTTATACAGGTAAATGGAGTCGGCTACGAACGGATAGCCTTGATTGGACGCGGTGGTTCCTCGAAGGTTTATTCTGTTATGTGCCCAGACAAACGGATCGTATACGCAATCAAGCGAGTCAGTCTAGACCGAGCCGATTCGGAGACGTACCAGAGCTATACGAATGAGATTGAATTGCTCAAGCGTCTGCATGGCCATGATCGCGTCATACAACTCATCGATCACCAAATCACATACGGTCAAGGGGGTCGTCCAAAGCTCTTAATGATGGTGCGTTTAGTTGGGTGCTCGTACATCGCTGACTTGTCGCAGGTGATGGAGTGTGGAGAGATCGACTTCGCGATGCTGCTTGACGAGCAAAGAGGACAACCGCTGAATATGAATTTTGTTGGACTATATTGGGAGCAAGTGAGTAGCACATCAAAAGAAAGCTCATAACCCACGCAGATGCTGGAAGCAGTACATGCAGTGCACCAAGAGAATGTGGTTCACACTGATTTAAAACCGGCCAACTTTGTGCTTGTTAAAGGTCGGCTCAAGATAATCGATTTTGGTATCGCAAAAGCAGTTGCCAATGATACCGTTAATATACAGCGAGATCAGCAAGTGAGTGCCTAGGGATTTAATCGTGCTTACAATTAGATTGGTACCGTCAACTATATGTCACCGGAAGCGATACAACGGATGAACAACCAAACGGTATTGAAGGTAAGTATTTCCCATGTCGTGAGTCGAGGTTAACAATATCCAGCTGTCTTACCCAAGCGATGTATGGTCACTCGGCTGCATCCTGTATCAAATGATATATGGTAATCCTCCTTTTGCCCATATTCCTGGAGGACCTTTGACGAAGATGAACGCGATCGCCGACCCTTCCCACGCTATACATTATCCTGCGGAAGCTGTACCCACTACTGCAAGGGGTTCCAACGTGCTTCCGTCGTCTTCTACTACTGCCGGAGTCATCGTCAACCCTGCCGCTATCGGAACCATGCAGAAATGCCTAGCATACCGGAAAGAACGTCGTCTGGCGATTCCCGAGCTGTTACAACACGAGTTCCTGCGTCCACATCGAACGCGGAAGTCGAGCGACTTGACAACGACGATATCTTCAGACCAAATGACCACTCTCGTCAATTTCATCCTATCTCAACGAGGACTTCCACCTCTTCCAGAGTCAGATACCACCGCCACCGTAAGTTGAACCGTTGTGGTACACTTTATCCTGCTGACTGTATTCTCCAGGACCTGTTCTCTCAACTCAAAAGCCAGAATGAACTGATAATTACACCGTGATCCGATTCGTGGTCTAAAGCCTCAGCACCAATCCTGCGAGCATCTTGCCGGACCGAATTAAGTATATATAATCCATTAGCAGTCACTGCGTTGTACTGTACCAGTATTGTATGCCATATCATGCACCACATCCAGAAAGTCCGCCACCCATTTTTACACGGCATGCCAATAAACGCTGTCGGAACATAATCTATGGATACATTGTGCACATGAATCACAGCCGCTGAAGTCCAATGTAGTTCCTTGGTTCAGGCTACACCAATCAGTACATCATCATGTCGTTCTTATCGATTGGTAATTGACCCGCTCTTTGTACTCGATCTGTCTGAGTGGCATGGCGGGCTCCGTCGGACTTGGGAGTGTTAGTGTAAGAACCATATTCACCAGCATGTTGTGTTGAGTTTGGATTTGAAGTACGCGGCGGGTGGTAATGATATGCTGTAGTGGATTTCTGGCTACTGTACGGGAGAGTAGCTGAGGAATTTGTCGTTGAGCCAGTTCGATAATATATGTGGTGGCGAGCGGGCCTTTGATCCAGACTTGTTTGTTCCAGCGCTCGAATACGAGCACGACGCCGTCTCACAAAGTAGAAAGTCAAAAGAATTATCAGGACCAAAGCACCTGGGACATTAGTTACCGCCGATCGGCTAAACTTACAGAGACCAGACCCGATCCCAATCCAAATCTTGTCTTCAGCCGACAGACCTGCGCAAGCCTTGCCATTTGAATCGTATCTCGTGCCCCCCTGAAGTATATGAGCGACTTGGAGAGTCACTTATGCCATTGACAGTGCTTACAGGGTCACCCTTTCGGGGTGTGCAGATCGCACGCCTGAGTAAGGACATAGCGTGTTGTGCAGAGCTTTGGTTATAGTCAGAGGGAGCGCAAACGATTCTTGTTTGAAATGGATCTCCCACTATATATATACATCAACACGTACATGTTTGTCAGTGATACATGGATACTACATGCTTCGCAGCTGAGCCCTGCGAGCTGGGTATTCCAAGTAATCTTGGGTCCCCTAAATTCTAGCTCAGCGTTTTTGCCACCTCGGCGCCGAGCCAACCTTGGTGGCTCATCACTTGGCTTCACTTATATGAGTGTTGAACGATATTCGCGTCTAAATACAGTGCACCCGGAATCATGCGTTGCATAATTAAAGATGCATCGACGCTACATGACAAGACCTCTCTATCTAAACAGGCATCTACAGATCAACATTATAAAGAGATAATAGCAATACATGGAAGTAGCCCAGAAGATGAGGCGCGTCCTCATCTACGCAACTGGCTCCCCTTTTTAATACTCAACTGTGAACTCCAGCTCGCCATCTGCATTGTGGACAACCTTGACTTGGTCCATGGTGTCGACAACATAGTGGGCACCGAATTTATCGATTTGCTCTCGTTTGTGCGATGTACAAACTGCAATCACTGTCGCCCCGGCAGCGACTGCGGCTTTGATACCGCTTGGAGAATCTTCAAAGACCACGGATCGTTTGGCGTCAATACCAAGGTCGGCAGCGGCGAGGAGGAATGGGTCGGGAAACGGTTTGCCCCGGGTTAATCTTGGGTCATCGGCGGTGACACAGACTTTGGGGATCGCAATACTGAAAATTGTCAGCTTGCGGTCTCGCCAAAGACCCAAAGGGCTGCTCACTTGGTTCGAGTCAAACAACCGTGACAATATGTCTTCGCTCCGGAGGTGGCAACAGCGTATTTGCCCTCGGGCAATGAGTCGATTAGTGCTCGTACTCCAGGAAGGATTCGGACGCTCATGTCCACAAGCTTCTCCTCTTCTGCTTCCTCGTCTTCGAACGGAGACTCATCCGCGATTGCGACGTTGACCTGCTCGTTACCAAGTTTGAAGTTAGTAAGAGCGAGAGAGATATCAGGGTTGTGTTTGAAGGATGTGGTCATGCTTCCTCCCATCGGTGTCATGGGCGAGAGAGAGGAGGCAAGGGTTGAAAAAGACATGGAAGACCGGCTTGATGATCCGGATCTGCCGGAAACGAACGAGTTTTTTCGAGATTGTGGGGGAGTATCGGCAAATTTCAAGATGGACTTTTCGAACGCTTTGACGATTAGTATGGTATAGGAGGCGATTTGAAAGTGCTTACTCTCAACTTCTCGCTCGATGTCATGCTTCCGGAGGGTTGGAATCAACTCCTGGAGGTTATCACTGGCTCGTCGACCATGTGTGGCAGCGATAACGTAGTCGGGTTCCAAACCCAACTCGTTTGCTTTGGCTGTCCAAGCGGCTTCGACAGCGGCGATAGAGTCGGTCAAAGTACCATCCTGAGCAATGTATAAGCAACAACAGATAGCGAGGAGGGATACTCACCATGTCGAAGAGAACACCATCGGCCTTGAAAGTGGCTTTGTTAGGGAATGCAGATACAGCTGACATGGTAGGTAGAGCTGAGTGAATTGTTTTACAGCTGTGTTGGTTGAGTTGGCTTAGTTATCAAGTTCTTTGAGTTTTAGTAAAAACAGGAGGGGATGAACCAAACAAAACTTGACGACATGAGTCATATATACGATGAGATCGGTGGGCCGATTGGGACGATGGAAGCTATTAGTCTGTCTGTCTCTGTCTCTGTCTCTGTCTCTCTCTCTCTCTCTCTCTCTCTCTCTCTCTCTCTCTCTACGGTCCGATACAGCATCCCTCAGTTTATCTCGGAATGGAATCATGTTAAACGCGTCACTTGATTCACACTGGCTGAAGAGAAACCTGACAAGCGATAAAGATAGCCCTGACTGATTTTAAACGATACCGGCGGCAGCTGAGACTAGGAGATAAGGGTAAATTGAAAATCTCGTATCTCAATGACGTCTCAACCTAAACGCCACCGGCCACTCAATATTTTGCCACCGATCAGTGGGAGTGGAAGTCAATCGAGTGCTTTCAATCGATCTATGCGATACTCTGTCCATATCACTCGGTACTTGTATACAACGGAAGATCATGTATTGCGAACAGTGATCCGCCTGTGAGATCCATCATGCGGATGAATTGGAATGTAACGCAAGACTGAATTATTCTCATGAGCTATCATACTCACAATCGCCATGAATAATAAGCTTTCAGGATAACGCCGAACACATACAAAGTACAGGGTAACTAGATTGGTTATAACGCCGATGAGTGTGGCATCCCGTCATTGGGGACTGCAGTGACAGATCCCCCCCTCGACAGATCCCTCGGATTGTTTCCCACGTATCTCTTTCAACTTTCTTTCCCTTCTTCCATCTCTTTCTCTCCTTATCGATCTATCACTTACTCACTCTCAAAACCATCAATCAATCACTCAAAATGGCTGTCAAAGTTGGAATCAATGGTTTCGGTCAGCTGCTCCTCTTTCATCGCTACCTTCAATAGCTGACTCAGCATTCCAGGTCGAATTGGTCGAATTGTCATGCGGTATGCACAACTCGCGCAAGAGTGGTTCGGTCAACATACTGATTCTCCAGAAATGCTATCGAGCACGGTGACATCGAGGTCGTCGCTGTCAACGAGTAAGTCGCTGCCAATGGACTTCGAATTTAGCCGTACTGACCAAGACGACAGCCCTTTCATTGATCTTGAGTACATGGTACGATATCATTCGACCATTACTGTTTGACAAGCTTACTGACATGAACAGGTCTACATGTTCAAGTACGACTCCGTGAGTGTCTCATCCGCTTTGTTGACAAGGCTGACTCCAGCAGATGCACGGTCGATTCAAGGGATCCGTAGAGGCCAAGGACGGTAAACTTTATGTCAACGGTCAACCCATCGCTGTTCACGGCGAGAGAGACCCAGCCAACATCAAGTGGTCCGAGTCCGGTGCCGAGTACATTGTCGAGTCAACCGGTGTCTTCACAACCACCGACAAGGCCAGCGCCCATCTCCAAGGTGGTGCCAAGAAGGTCATCATCTCTGCTCCTTCTGCTGATGCCCCTATGTACGTACGCCTTGTAGTTCGTCTGCAGTCACTGACTCAACCAGGTTTGTCTGTGGTGTCAATCTAGAGGCCTACAAACCAGAGTACAAGGTCGTTTCTAACGCTTCTTGCACCACCAACTGTCTCGCTCCATTGGCCAAGGTTATCCACGACAACGTAAGTGAAAAATGGCGATACCCCGATACCAGCTTATCGTGCAGTTCACCATCATTGAGGGTCTCATGACCACTGTTCACTCCACCACCGCTACCCAGAAGACCGTCGATGGTCCCTCCAACAGTGAGTGATGTTTTTGTACACAGCGAATCCGCGCTAACAACCGACAGAGGACTGGCGAGGAGGCCGAACTGCTGGTGACAACATCATCCCTTCATCCACTGGTGCGGCCAAGGTGCGTATCCTCATCACGCAACACCTCATTTCTAACATAAATTTAGGCTGTCGGCAAGGTCATCCCAGATCTCAACGGCAAACTCACAGGTATGGCTTTCCGAGTCCCAACCACCGATGTCTCCGTCGTCGATTTGGTTGTGCGAACTGAGAAGCCCGCTTCATACGACGCTATCAAGGCTGCCATCAAAAAGGCCTCTGAGAACGAGATGAAGGGCATCCTTGGGTCAGTTTTACGGCGAGGCGCGTAGATGATCATCTAACAAGACACAGTTACACCGAGGACGAGGTTGTCTCCACTGACTTCGTTGGCTCTACCGAGTCCTCAATCTTCGACGCCAAGGCTGGTATCCCTCTTAACGACAAGTTCATCAAGCTTGTCTCATGGGTGAGTCTATCCCTTTGCGTCTGCCTTGGACACAGACGCTGATGCGATACAGTACGACAACGAGTACGGATACTCTCGACGAGTGTGCGACTTGATCTCTTACATGGCTGCTGCCGACGCCAAAGCCTAGATTGGAGGGGAGCACCTAGAAGGGACAAACCATGATCCGTATATAGCCTGAATATAGAATGCATTCCGTTGGGTATAGCCGTGGTGGAGGAAGATGATTTGATATGCTCTTGTGGGCAACGCAAATGATCCATTCAAGGATCACGCCGAAAAGAACTTTGCTTTGCTTTGGGGTTACAAGGAAGATTTCAGCCCACGTGGCTGAAGTCGCCTTCTTTTCTTATTGATAGATACTAGTTGAATTCACCATCATCTTCCTGCATTCTTCCCCGTTCACTAATCTCCATGTCTCGCCCAACTCCTACAGTGTCATTTTCTACACCTTGAATCACGCGCTGAGGTATCACTCCCCGACTTTTGTCGACCAAGGATCAGCTCAAGTTGCACGCGCCGACAGGCTCTCATCTAATTATGGATCAACGTCAGAGAGCGCCCTTTGCTCACACCACATCGTCTGCTGATCTGACGTCGCCCGATGTCATCTCTCCCATACGAGCTTTTCATGCACAACCTCCTCCATGGCTGACAGCCGACACAGATTACGACAAAAACCACATCCATCAAGGCAATGGTTTGGGATACTCTCTCGATAGCCCTCTGCCAGGCAGACGAGACCTTCTTAGTCCATTGCGTAGTCGCTCGCCTTCACCGAATCCTTTTCAACTTCCGACCTTCGGTGTTCCAGCCGCTGGCACCATCCGCTTTGTATCGTTATGTACCCTATGGTATGCCTGTTCAGCGCTTTCGTCAAATACGGGCAAAGTTATTCTCAATAACTTCAAGTATCCTGTCACCCTGACAATCGTTCAATTCTTCTTTGTAGCGGGGTTCTGTGTCGTATGTAGTCGAAAGGAACTGGGCTGGACAGGGCGCCTTCGCAATCCTTCGATAGCCATACTTAGAGGGACTTTACCAATGGCAGCATTCCAGGTCGGTGGACACATCTTTGGATCTTTGGCGATCAGTCGTGTACCCGTCAGTACCGTTCACACGATAAAAGTAAGTGTACAATAATGACTTTCACTGACATCAGGCTTTGTCCCCCTTGTTCACCGTTTTGGCCTATGCGTTGTTGTTTGGAGTCTCCTACTCCCCTGCCACATACCTCTCGCTCCTTCCTCTCACATTGGGAGTCATGCTCGCATGTTCGTTCGATCTTACCATATCCAACATCCTCGGCCTCTTCTGCGCCTTCGGCTCAACCCTGGTTTTCGTTTCGCAGAATATCTTCTTCAAAAAGATTATGCCCACCAATTCCGATTCTGCAAGCGGCTTGGTTGGCAGTCCAAAGCTGGATAAAATCAACTTGCTTTTCTTTTCTAGTGGTACAGCTTTCGTCTTGATGATTCCGGTATGGTTCTATGCCGATGCTGGACGACTTGCAACGCGTTGGACGGAGCACAATCCCGTCGCTGGCAACACCAGTCTTTCTCTCTACTTTTTTCTCAACGGGACGGTTCACTTCGCCCAAAACTTATTGGCGTTCGCGATTCTCTCATCGACATCTCCCGTTACCTACTCGATCGCCTCATTGGTGAAACGTATCGCGGTCATCTGTCTCGCCATTGTATGGTTCAAGCAGGCTGTACATCCCATCCAGGCGGTCGGTATCGGAATGACAGCGATCGGACTATGGATGTACAACAACGCCAAGAGAGACGTTGAGAAAGGCGAGAAGAAAATGAGACAAGTCGAGGCCGTACGAGAGGGTATTTTGCCCCTCAGCAAACCGGATGCTAGAGTACCAGAAACGAGGAGC
>JALPCA010000207.1:0-16788 GCA_026538345.1 Cryptococcus sp. GC_Crypt_4 | reverse complement strand
CAGTGAATTCGAGCATCAGCTTAGAGGAGGAATAGCTCGCCATGCAGAACAAAGCGGAACAAGATAGAAATCAAGAGGCAACCGTCTACCTTGTAAGTGCAGACTGTAACAATCGGCCTGGGATCGGGGTGCTACGGGTATGAGTAGGAGGACTGATATGTACTAGGGTAATCTGGATGAGAAATGCACAGATGCTTTGATATGGGAGCTTATGCTGTGAGTTTAACATATACCTGATGGATCGAGTTGTTGCTAACCTATTTCAGTCAAGCTGGTCCAGTTTGTAGGTCCACTCCTACTTGAACCTCATCACCTACTGACACACCCCTCAGCCAACGTCTTCCTGCCGAAAGATCGAATCTCAATGGCTCATCAAGGTTTCGGTTTTTGTGAATTCCTCTCTGAAGACGACGCAGAATACGCCGTCAAGATAATGAACCAAATCAAATTATATGGTAAACCGATACGAGTGAATAAAGCGAGTTACGACAAGAAACAAGTGGATGTGGGAGCGAATTTGTTCATAGGAAGTTTGGATGAGAATGTCGATGAGAATGCCTTGTTTGATACGTTTAATACGTTTGGAAGTATCGCGGAACATCCTAAGGTGGGGCCATTCTGAGGTTTTTCCGATCTTCGTTCATGCTGACGATTATCAGCTCGCTCGAGATCCGACGACAGGTGCTTCGAAAGGGTATGGATTTGTGTCTTATCATGAGTTCGAAGCGGCAGATATGGCTATTGAGAATATGAATAACCAATTTTTCGGTGGAAAGCAAATTACAGTACAATACGCTTTCAAGAAGGATGGAAAGGGAGAAAGACATGGTACTCAAGCAGAGAGGTTATTGGCTGCTCAAGCAAAGTAAGTCACCCGTAAAAATCAATCAGGATATCAGCTGACTGAGTAGGAAACAAGCAATTGTCGCTGGGGGTGGACCAGGATCAACGTTCTCCTACCAAGGTGAGTTGTATTATAGATGAGACGAGTATGAACTGACAAAAGGCAGGTCAATATGCTGGTGCTCTTGCTGCATCGGCATCTGCTCAACCTGCTTATGCCCCACCTCCACCGTCAATGCCAGCTCCTCCACCTGGAATCCCAGTATATCAACCACAACCAACTGGATACCCATCACAAGGTGGATACCCAGGTGCACCTCCTGCTCCACCTACAGGATATCCTCAACAGGGTTATCCACCGCCTACTGGATATCCCGCTCAAAACGGCTACGACGCATATGGAGGAGGATACGCTCAACAAGCACCACCGCCGCCACCTCCAATTCGAATGGGTTTCCAGTGATAAAACAGTAACCAAAAAGGCATTATGCATTTGTATTGATACAATAGATTTCTATTGGAGTCGTGTGATGATAAAAGCTCTAATCTACAAGTTTCACATCTTTCAATGCGTTTGGCCATTGTAATGCCTGTAACAATTTAACTCTAATCGTATCTCCTGGTCTGGCTTCACTCCTTCCTAATCCTGGTAATCTCGCAGAGGTACCTAAAGCAGGTATATACACCGGTGTCGAATTTGCCGAAGAAGAAGTTCCATAGACAGTTGCACCTGAAATCTTGGCTTCCATCTCTTGGGTGATATCCACAAAATCAGAATCATATTCGTATCCCTTAGGTCTTGGATCTTTCAATCTCGAAGCGAATAATCCAGCTTCCCACCATTCTTGTCCCTTCTTACTAGCTTTCTTCACTGTCCTACTTGCTGAATCTGATCGAGAAACGAGTCTACCCATCTCTTCACGGGAGATCGACTTGGACAACTCAGAGTTGATTCCCTTTTCTCTGGCTAGAGCAGCTTTGATTTGCCAATGTACGAGCATATCGTCGAATCGTCTCAAAGGGGAAGTCGCTCGGATATAACCTCTGTTATCGTCGAATCCCATAACCCAATGTTGTGATGGGTTTAGGCTGACTGAACCAGGAGAAAACAGTAAATTAGCTGCGGCAATAGTGTATGGATCGTTCATGTGAGTGTGGGGATCACGCTGTGCCAAGAGATGGTCGAGGGTAACAGGTGGCAATCCAGGTAGACCCGTAGCTCGAGGAGCTGAAGAGATTCGATAAGGGACAGGGATATTCCGATCACCACACCATTGAGCGGCCGTCCTTCCTGCCATGATCATCATTTCCGCAATGATCGAAGTCGACGGTAGTCCGGCGGAAGCAGGAGGTGCTTGGGAAACAGTGTAATTGAGAATAGGTGATCCAGTGTAGATCGTCGGCTTTGAAGGAGTTTGCTTCCTGTCAAAGTAGTTCGATACCGTCGATGGGATCGAAGTAAGGATCTGTAACGAAGTCCCAGGTTGTGACCATTCTAAACCGGCGGTCGACAATCGCTCGGATCGATATGCCATGGCGAATTTCTGAAGTAATCTCAGATCATCGATATCTTCTTGAGCCACCTCGGAGTAGTCTCTCTCTTTGCGTACGTTGACTGGCGTACCAAGTGGTTTGAGCGACCGACTACCCTCGACTTGCAAAGCTCGATTCACCGCATCATATGTCACAACTTTCGGTTTCTTGATCCATCCCATTCTGACATTGGTATCTAGCAATCGGCCTGACGGTGAGAGTTTCGACGAAAATACCAAAGTCCCTTGTCTACCTTCATCTCGTTTGACATCTGCTCCAAGAGAAAGTTCCTTCATTACCACCTCGATGGGGAATAAAGGAACATTTCCTTCGGGTAGATAGAGTGAACTTCCTCTGTATGATGCTTCCGTGGAGATTGGGTGATTCAGTGGAATAAATCGAGTTGGATCAGCGACATGTACGTGAATCCAAACATCGTCCGAGTTTGGTATCCTCTCAATGGCAATACCGTCATCCAATTCTGAAGCCGAGGCGTCGTCGACCACAAATATTTTCTGGTGGGTGAAATCCTCTCGCAGCTCGTCTAATTCATTTCCTTTCAACATCTCTCCGTCTCCTCTTGATGTGCTACCTCCAGCTGCTATACCCCTCGCGACATTCTCTCTGAACTCTGAGGTTCTCAGTGTTTCCCAAGGTGGCAAGACTCCAAGATCGTTGAGTAATTTGGCGGTCAGACCTCTATCGGACAAATCATCTGGATAACAGTTCAATGCCTTTAGGACAGCGATGATAAGTGGTTCCATAATGTTGACCTGTGTCGATCGAGTTTCGTATAATCTCATCGTGAAACTGTGTAGGATATCCTTTTCCGCTTCCGTCCATTCTGGTAAATCGTGCTTAACCTCGGTATACTCTTCTGTCGCTTGTTGATTCTCGCGAGCTTGTTGTGAATGTTTGATGACTTCTCGAGCTTTATCGATAAATGTTGTGAAAGCCATTTTTTCTTCCTCTGATCTTCCATCAATCAATTTCATAACCCCTTCTAATCTCTTTCTCTCTTCGCGTGATCTTATCAGGAACCTCCCGCTAGACCACATTTCTTCACTATCACCCAAGAACAGATCCGGCCTTCTCATCATGAGTATATGGGCAGCGTATGCTGGAAGGGTATTTGGTTTTATCTGTAGTTGATTGGTCGAACCTGATTGATTCAAGATATATTCCGCCGCTTCAGACGAAGTGATCGTATTCCTCTCTTCTGGATTCGTTTTCGATGCCCATTTATCCCAAATACCTTCCGTCCCTCCGTATCCCCCTTGAGCAGTATTACCTCCCATCATCTTGCCACACATTCTTTCTGTTTCTCGGGAGATTTTCCGTAATACCATGACAGCTTTACGTCGAGCTTCTTGCATTGGCTCCATGATTTCTTGGATTTCAGGTCCTGTGGCTTCTTCTCCTTTTGCCCATAGATCGAGGAGATCAGGTGACCAACACGCTTCAGCTATTTGAGGCTGAATAAGGGATGCTGGCATCATGAATTGGACGTCGGGTGGGGATATCGGCCAGATCTCTCCTGATGATCGGAGTAAGAGTAATCGTGGTTTACCACTGATGACTAGAGATGCGAGGATCATTCCTATACTCATCTGGCCGGATCTAAGTTATTAGCTTGACTATTTGACATCGGGTGAAAATCACTTACCGCCTGACCTCGACAATCCGCCCAGGTTCTAAACCAGGTATATCATCACCCATTTCCGCTCCACTCCAATCTGCCGATACCTCTGTATCCTTCTTTCCTTCCTCTACATCTTCGAAATATGCTCTTCTCTCATTAGTCACCCCAACTTTCCCAACTTGATAAACCACCTTTCTCTTCTGTCTCTCTCTCGCTTCTTCCGCCCTACTTAATCTTACCGGAACATCAGGCAATTCCGGTGGTGGACCTTCTTTCCTCTTATTAAACTTTGTATGAGGAATCCCAAGTGCTCTCGCTTGACGTAATTTATCTAATCGCTGTTTCTGTAAAGCAGGTGGAAATCGTGCTGCTTGATCTCGAAAATCCATGATTTCGTCAGGTTTATAGGACGGATGTTGAACATCAGGTCGAACGTCAGGAGGCCGATATGGGAATTCTATCTCGTTTCCATTATCTCTCACTGGTCGATACTTTTTGGGTGCATCTGATGATGATCGATTGTATCGAGAGATGGATGAATCGGCAGAGTCATATATCGGATCAGACGAGGAAGGAGCGGCAAGTCGTGATGTCGTCGCGATCCCTCTTCTCAACGACGCCGTAGCCTGTCGCCTTGTAGCTGCAGCGCTCATCGTCAGCTGTCTTGGGAATGTACGTGTGATCGATCTTGACAATGATATACATCGCTTGACTTCGTCAACTCTCTTGAATTCTGGAAATTACAAGAAAACGTGATTCCCACGTGTCTTCCTCCGCCACCACCTTGAATCTCACTTTGATCATTGACAACTATCTTGCACTCTAGTCCATCGTTCATCTACGACTCAAGGGCATCTCGCTTAATCGTCTACACCCCAGCTACGAAAACACACCGGAAACCTTGTCATGTCTTTCTTCCACGTCGTCATTGTTGGTCTGGTCTGTGCGGCAATAGGTCTAGTAGGATGGTTCGTTACGCCAAGGGGAAAACAGCAGACGTGAGTGGATTATTCCTAGACCACTACGATACTGTATCTTGGTAGCTAGTGCATAAGCTACATACTGACCACCATCAGATTAGTACGAACGAGTATGCTCATGGCCATTACATGTTGTTATCTAATGTGAGTATCTATACCTTCCTTTCAGATCGCAGCTGACATTGTCAGGTGGGCTATCACATATCTCGCTCAACTAAATCCTCTTATTGGTAAGTACCAAGTGCTACTTTCGACTGTCCTCCACCCCAAGTACCTCTGATGACAATGCAGCACCAAAACGATCGGACCTGAGGCATGAAGCGTAGATCTCGGGCGGTTAGGTCGATATGCATGATACACTTGTATACTACGCTCATGCGGAGTGTGAAAGAATTGTAATAGATTCTAGTGATACTGATCGTAAATATCGACACCTTCGAGGTCACACAGCGACTCCCACTACACCCCCAAACGTATTTCTCCACGACCTTCTCGCTGACGATTTCTGGGGTCGAGGCGGAAATCCCAGGGGTTCACTCTTCATTCCTTCTGAATCTCCTGGAACCAAAGTACCACGGTTCTCCTCGAATCCATTCCGATCATTGGTCTTCGATAGCATAACCTTGTTGCCCCTAGTCCAAACCGCCGGAACGTTCTTGATAGTCTCGATCTGCATCAGAGGGGATATGGATCTTTCCGCAAAAGTTAATATGGGCATATCGCCAAACGGCTCCGAAGTCTTTTCGACGTCTGCCTTGGGAGTCAAACTTGATTTGCGTTCAAGAACGATCGAATGGATCGCAGGGATATAAGCGAGGATGACGGATAGGAGCATGACGATGGTGAGACAGGGCAGTACTGATGGGATCAGCTCTGGGGTACTGATGAGGTGTTTGTCACGAATAAGAAGAAACACTTACGATAGGTCATTACCCCAAAACTCATGGTCATCCCCACATTACCCGCTTCTTCCTCATTCCACCTCTTCTTAGCTCTACTCACTACTATCAACTCGACAATACAAGCGCCGAGATATAGCGCAAAAGAGATTAGAGATACTACTAAAAAGGCAATATGCGGTCGATCCCTCTTCTCTTTCACTGGCTTGTTGTTCAAGTGCCAAGGATGTGCAACGAGCGTAGCGAGTGAATCGACTGAGCCGAGACTAGCAGATTGACCTAGACGTTTGTCCAAAGGGGGTTGTCGGCGTAAGAGATGGGTGTTTCTTCGGATATTGACGAAGGTGGAGAAAGTACATGCTGAAATGAGGGAAAAGGCGTAAATGATCGTGACAAGGAGTGAAGCTGTTCCCGCGACCAAGAGGAGGATAGGGGTGAGAGGAGATTTGGGCATTTGGACAAGGGTCTCTCCTAGCGAAGCGATAACGGGAGGAGAGCGGCGTCTGATGGAGTAAGTTGACTTGATCAATTGGATCGTATGAGAGCGACTTACGAAAAGCCGCTTGTGAAGTTGATGTACAGTTGATCTCCCAGTTTGGGCTCGATCTCGAGCAGATTATTGAAACAGTTCAATATCCCAAACAATCAATCACAGTTGAAAACTCACGCATCACTCCTATCCAGATACTCGGTCCTTTATCTCCTAACCAAGATCCCTCGACTCCTATTGTCTTATCATGCTGAATCTCACCTATGCCCCCTCCACTTGTGGTATTCACAATGACCGCTTCGCCACCTATCTCAATCAATGCCACTCCATTGACAGGCCGAGTATCTCCCCCTGATCTAGTTATATTCCTCACTTCAGTCAAATTCAAATTGTTCAATTCCTCTTCTGTAATTCGGCCATTCGTATCGCCCTTTATTGTGTTGTTGTATAAAGGAGTAGTGGTGGTGGTGGCATTACCACCTGGAGTGGAAATTACGGGGAGGTATGTCTTTCCTGATGGATGGAGGGTGAAGACGGATAGAGAGAGATAGCTATTCGTAGGCAGGAGGAGGATGAATAGAGTGAGAAAGATGGAGATGATCAAGAGGGATAGGGTGGAGATAGTTGTGATAAGTCTCAACGTCTTGGATAATCTTGGACGATCTTCGACCATCATGAGAGCTTGATATGGGCTGGATGTGGTGTAGCTGTACTTGAAGGCCGAATCTTTGAGATAATATGATCTCTACCATTTACGGATCTACATCTCATTCTACTTATCCACCTGAGTCACGACTCCCCAGCCTCAACCCAACTTCCCTTGTTCCCGGCACAGATCCACTTGAGATGATCTACTACCTCCTTGATCATCTACAAAGGATGTGTAATCTAAGCAGGCAGTGACGTTCAAGGACAAAGGAACAAGAGCATTGTGACTATGACCTCTTGTTATGATATACTGCCTGGTTCTCTTGTAGATCACAGAGGACCTAAGTAACTTCTGACTCTCTTCATTCGTATTAAACACATACTGAGATTATATACTATAATGATACAGATCTGATTACGATTAGAGTGAAGACTCCCACATTAATCTCTCTTGCGTTTCATGGTAACATCCTCGCCACCCTATCCCACCATTACACATTCTCATGATGTCTAACCGTTTCCCTCTTCTCACCTTTCCCTCCATTTATACTACTTCTCCTCCTTATCTTCTCATTCACATTATCGACATCTCGTGGTGATCTACCGAGAATCGCTTCTGCCTGTCTTGATCCTGCTTCGGGTATATCACCGGATTTCGAGACAGTTACAGGAGATTTATGTTCGTTGTGCGCTACAGCGAAGATTAGATCGAGCTGTGAAGTTTTAGCATATAATCTCTCCTGCGGTGGACGATAGCCTACATCTTCAAGAGAATATTTCTTGGTTTCAGGGAAGAAGAAGCTAATCCCATCAGTCTTTGTATAAAGTGTGATAAGTGGTATGACCTACTAGACGCAAGGGAAGATGATAATACCGTTGCAAGCAGCGAAAAGGGCATAAGTTCCCCAGCCAATCCCGGCAAACATGGGTCCAGTAGCTGGCAATCAGTATTGATATTATAGTCTGACGATATAAGTAAACCAAACCTACCCATTACAACTGCAAAGTTGAAGATCCAATTCGATGCGGTACTGAGGGCATTGGCTTGAGCTCGGATTCTCAACGGCGTCACTTCAGCAGGATAAAGCCTAAGAGTATTAGTATAAGGCGATATATGACCTAAATCATACTGACCAAGTCATACCCAGCCATCCGATGGAGAACCAGGTATTGAATAAAAACAAACATAATACCGAGATCACTTGAGCAGCTTTGGAGTTTGACCCAGGTTGAGCTTTATCGTAAAGACCTGCTAGGATTGCCATCGTTGCAGCTTGTGCGGCTGCTGTCCACAACATGAGAGGACGTCGACCGACTCTTTCGATAATGAGGATGGCGACGAGTCTACGTGAAGTTAGCGGATAACTTCGATTAAAGAAACATAACACACGAAGTTAGAAAGTAGCATGTCCCATTAACCCCAGAAATGATTCTTGACATTTCTGGACCGAGTCCTAAACCGGCTAATACCGAAGTCAAGTAATAAGTGATCAAGCTGTTTGTCATCAGATCCACCACCTCTGCCCAACGAAACACAAACTCACTTGATACCTGAAATCTGCTGGAAACATTGTGCTCCAATACCCAACATTGTTCTTCGGAAATTCTGTGTTTTGCCATTGACCAAAAGTTCTTTGAAAGAGAATCCAGTGGAATTCTCCGCTGCGACCGCATCGCATATACCATGAAAAGTCTGTAGAATCTTTTTGTCGGTCACTGGTTTATTGTCCAATGCAGCTAGGACTGCAAGTGCTTCTTCGTGTTTACCTTTCGCGGCGAGCCATCGTGGTGATTCGGGGAGTCTGAATGCGTACTACCGTTTGTCAGGCATGTAAAGGGAAAGGAAGTTCCAATTGGACATACCATGAAGATCACCATAACGAGGGCGAAGAGGATTTGGAGGGCAATAGGGAATCGCCAAGAGATTGATCCTTTGGTATAGTAAAATCCGAGATCGACCCAATAACTAATCATGATACCCTACTTTGATCAGCCTATTTACATCAAGTGTCATAGAAAAACTTACAAAAGTGATCAAAGACCCTTCGAAGAGGACCAATTGACCTCGTCGATGAGGTTGAGCACACTCAGACTGGTATGCTGGGACAGTTGAAGTCAAAAGACCGTTTCCGACACCTATTGACTTAGCACATGACCCAATCTGTTCAAGTCGTGCTCACCCGTGACAACTCTAGCAACTAGCATCATGGCGTAATCCACAGCGGCAGTCTGGAGGATCGCCCCTACAATCATAATGACACCGCCGCTTTACATCTTCAACTTGTGCGACGTGCGATTGGGTCTCATCACTTACAGAGCGATAGTATGTCTTCTACCAATCTTGTCACCAACGTAAAGATTACTCAAAGCGCCTGCCATACATCCTAATTCGTCTATATCACATCAACATGTGACACTCCACATATGAGGGAAATACTTACAGATAGCAATCAGGAATGATTGTAATGTTGCAGAATGTGAACCTTCGAACCCTCCTGCTGTATTCGGGAATTGAGCTTCGAACGATGGTAGTGTCAGTAGACCCGACATTCTGGAATGTCAGTAGATACCCACTGAAAAGGCTTTCAGAACAACTTACACTCCTTGATCGTATCCGAACAGAGTAAACTGGAGGTTTAGCTTGATTCGTGTCATCGGTAAACCCTACTCACCCCGGTTCCCGCTACGAATGTTACCATGAATGTCAGAGCTTTACCAGTAAGTTTTGAAGGCTGAATCGAAGCTGCTTTCTCCATATCGATATTCACTCCCTTCCAATGATCATCGCCATCTACTGCTGTCTCCCCTCCTACAGAATTCCTATATTCTCCTGGTCGATTATACGTTTCGTTCGGAGGAACGATTGGGATCAATGGAGGTGCTGGCATTGTCATCTTGACAGTTGACCAAATATGGTATGGTATATTCTTCCAAGTTACACGAGGTGAGTTTGGGGAGAGAGAGAAGAATCGTTCAATAATGTTGACTTCCTGTTATATACCACAGACTCTTCCCAAACCGAAATCACCGGTAAAGTCTATACCGATACATGATCGTCGTCTCCGCCCGACTGTCCGAGTCTCCATGGCGCTCCTGCACTACTACTTGTTTGCTACAAGGTCATACGACCTGAATTAATCTTAACTCCTCATTTTACCCTCACTCGCTAAAGCCAAGAGAGGTCTAATATTAACTTGCCGATGAATATCTAAGCCTTCGACGTTAGATTTACGTTAATATAACAACATCAAACGAGATGTTCTAACTCGTTTGGGCGTTTCGTCTCAATGATTAGATCATGAATAGCGGGGAAAAGTAGCCGAGGTGGAATGGAGCAGAGATGAGGAACAAGTGAACACCGAAATGAGATTGGCGAAAGGAATGACGTCGTTCTTCCGATACCATCTCGTTAAATGAGCGAGGTTCATGAATATAAAGTCGGGAGCAAGACGACCGAAATGAGTTTTCCGTAAGATTGCAGTTGTATTGCCTAAACGTCGCAGAGAAAGTAGACCTCGCTTACTAGATCAAAATAGTCCAATTGAAGTGTCCAGGAGTCTTGTTCAGCCGGAGCGTGAAAGCGATTTCTGTAGAAGGGAAAAGACACCCGGAAACACAGTACACGCATTGGTTCCGGGGTCAGCTCGCTACTAGATTACTTGACAGGCTACACTAGCGCAAACGACTTTTGGTTTGCATTCATTATACTTCGCCAAGGCGTAAAGTCATTATAAGATAGAACAAGAGATAATCAACTATGAAGTATGAGGTCGAGATCAAAATAATCCCAAATGTCCGATTTTCCGAATGTCCAGTAGAAACACACACAATCTAGATGAACAATGCGATGACAGCAGTCAGAGCCATTAGGCCCTTACTGACTCCAAGGGCTGACGCAGCTCCTGTACTGCTGGCGGGGACGGCGGATCTGACAGCTGATGGGGAGGAAGATCCGGATGGGTTATTAGCTGAAGCAGGGGAACCTCCTACAGCAGCGCCTGAAACAGCACCAACGGTGGAAGTAAGGGTGACCACTGTGTTGGAAGGTGTGCTAAATCCTTCAGCATGATATCGAAGATCCACAATGGGTAGAAACTCACGAAGCAGTACTGGTCACAACCACAACGCTACCCGTGGCGGAAGCAGTTCCCGCAGCAGTGCCCTCGGTCGTCCTGGTGACTACAACACTTGGAATTGTTAATATTTATTGTATACATCGAGCGTCTCTAGCTTACGGAGTTGCGGCTGCTGCACTACTTGTACTCCTTCCTGCTGAGCTCGCTGCTGATCTTGCTGCTGAGCTCTGGGTGGTACTCGAACTTTCATCGTCGGAGGAAGTAGCAGCTGGAACGACAGATGTGGAGGCGGTGGACGACCTGGAAGCGACATTTCTCGATGACGATGAAGCTACCGTAGAATTACTACTCTCTGCTGCACTAGAACTACTTGCTATACTGGGGAAGGATCCTCCAGATTGACAAATATCGGTGAAATAGGCATTAGCGGCGTCAAGTTGGGATGACTGGTATGTCAGTACATGCCTGAAGATTCCGGAAGATTATACGCACTGGACAAGCAGCGCCTAGACATGAGCGAAGGTAGCCAGAAACGGATGGCGAAGAACATATGCAACTGGTGTCATTTGGAGCACATGTCTGAGTGAGTCAGCTCTGTAGTACGGTGTCACCGAGACGAGCTCACCGAGCCGGTATTGTTGATATCCGCATAACATTGCTCAGCACAAGATGGAAGGTCTGCTCTCGGTTTGACGGGTAGTCTAGCCTATGATTGTCAGATCCAGTTCGAAACGGCTAAACTACAACTTACAGCTGTGATGAGGGATAGAAGGGAGATGAAAACGACTGATCGCATATTTGGATTTGTTCTGATGATTATTCTTGGTTGATGGTTCAAGTCAAGTGGCTGACTGTTTTGCAGTGTGTTCAGATTACAGATACGAAGCTCGTGAAAGGATTCGAGTGGATGAAAGGTGTTTGTCAAGAATAGTTTCTACAATAATATATGGGTGGAGCCTAGTCTCAGCTAAAAACCCGTCGGATGTCCCGTGTAAGGGTAGTGCGTCATGTGGGGCTCCAGTTGTACTGCCACTCGATTGCGGCAACAGACGGGATCTCCCTCTATCTGAACCAATGAATCGAAAGCAATAGTCCATCAAGATTACTATATACAAACATCCCTGCTCCTAACAAAATGTACCAAATGATCATATTGAATCCCAGATCCACAGCTCAAATCACCAAGATAGCGCCCCCTGCTAACATCATAGCCAAAATACCTACACTTGCGGTAGGCATGGCCGCTCCCGTACTACTAGGTGTGGCGGGTCGGGAGGATCTCAAAGCGGAAGCAGAGTTCGAAGCGAGAGCAGGTAAGGATTGGATTGGTGTAGATAATGTAGAAGATGGCATGGGAAGGGTCGATGTGACTAGAACGGTGGTGGGAGGAGTGTTAGATCTGGTCGGTATCAGCATGATCAAGGTGATAACCGGGAATCGCTACTTACGCTGCTGAAGCGACAGCAGCGGATGGCACGAAAGTACTGGTGACGATTGGGGGACTGGTGAAAGTATCAGTAGGGATCTGGTGGACTGGTGTAGTCTCGTCGACATAGCTGATGACTCACGGGACATCTGGTGTCCCAGAAGGAATGACCGGATCAACAACACTGGATACCTGCACATTCTCGGCTGAAGAAGTGCTCGATAATTCGGTGCTGGTAGTGGTGGTGGTTCCTTCAGCTTGTGCAGCACTTGTCATCACACTCGATGCACTTGATGAAGGGGTGGCGGTAGTGGCCGCAGGTGTAGTCACCGATGATGAAGCGGCTTTCGCACAGAGATCAATCCCGAATTGAGCAGCGATCTCGAGATCTTTGGTCTGGACGAAGTCAGCCAGCTGGCACGACTACTTTCGAAGCATAACCTTTGTAGCTGGAATGTGACTCACAGGACAAGCCGACTGGAGACATGACGCGATATACCCCTGTACTTCAGGTTGAGCACATAGACAAGCGACACTCCCATCAGGACAATCGGTCTGTACTGTTATTTGCATTCACACTGATTGTAGTACTGGTCAGGAGCACTTACAGTCTGAGCTCGAACCTTGTCATAGCATTGATTAGCACAAGCGGGGTATGTTTCCGGTGAAGGTGAAACGTTTGGGAACTCGGTATCGTATGAGCTGGTAGGAGTGTCTTGTCGTTTGAAGTTCTTCAATGCAGACTGGAGAACGATTAGTACAGATTGTACGAGAGTATCAAAACGAAAGGAGGGTTGAGTGATAGGTACTTACAGCGGAAACGAGCGGGATGAGGAGAGCCAAAGTGAGACGCATTCTGAGTATTGTATCTACAGAAAGATGAGAGTAAAGAGCGTGAACGAATAGATTAGTAAAGATTGAGATAATAGTATGATAACAGTATAAAGATAGGATGAAGAAGAGAAGAAGAGATCATTGTTGATCAAATACCATTGAGGGTTGAATGACTGTTGATGCAAAGGAGGTGAGTGAGATGATCACCTGAAACGTCAGGAACGAAGTGAGTTTCGATTCCCATGTCCGTGTTCCAGACTCTGACAAAGAAGCATAGGATGTTGATCAAGTGAAATTGGCATGGTCGTTCATATACGTGGCCAATGACCTGCAGAGCGATTAGACCGATAGTCCATGACTATGAGTATTATCAAGCTGATATTCACCGTTTTCCAAACAGGTCAACGCGTTAAATCATGCGGAACTAATTTGCCACCCGGAGATATACCCCATCTCCATAACAACACCTTGATCGTCATCTAAGCTGAAATCAGTTCATTCAATCTTGATATCCACCCTTTCCTACCATACACTACGCTGTGCCATGTCCGGCAATGTCCTCCATAAGTTTGTGGCGGACTTCAAGAAAGTTCCAGGGACCTTGACAATCACAGCAACTCATATAGCATGGGTACCGATTACTGCAGGAGCTATGGATCGTCAGAATCAGGCTATGAGCAGGGTGATCAGTGGGTCGAGTTTTGCTTAAATGACATGATATACCCCTAGGGCTCAAGACAGACTGGAGACAATGCTGACTCGTCTAGACATGCTGGCGAGTAAAGCTGGATCGCCCAAAACTTCCTTGAAACTCATATTCAAAGATGACCTTCCAGTCGGTGGACTCCATTTCACCTTCACCAGCCCGACTAACCGGGAAGAAGACCGTAAAACCGTACAAGACATCTTAATCCCATTTGTCTCGCATAACAAGAACCCTTCCTCTGCGCCTGCGCCCAATGGGGTCGAGTCGAGCTCAGCAAGGGGACCGATATTCAAATCGACTGGTATACTCGATGGAGGGAGTGCTCCCGGGACTCCATCGGCAGTAACGCTAGGCAAAAGAAAAGCAGGAGATGAAGCTAGCCCAGCAGACAGTCCGGTCGGAACACCTGGAGGTAGCGCTAGTGGAAGTGGAGGGGGAAAAGGGAAGATGGAGTTGAACAGGTTGAGAATCAAGGTCTTGAGAAAGAATCCGACTTTGTCTCTATTGCATAAGGAGTTGGTATTAGGGAAACAGATCACGGAAAGTGAATTCTGGGAAGGACGAGAGGTGAGTCAAAAGCTACTATCCTCAAATTGGAGAAGACAGCTGATCATTTCTATCTTTCGCCCTGCCCACCTTCCCTCTTGTCATATGTGTCATTATACTCCACCCCATATTCATTACTGCTGACACTGCTACACTCCATCTAGGCCTTGATACGCACTGAAGAGATTGCTCAAGCACAAAAACCAGGTCGACAATCCCGTCTCCTCGACGACCGTTTCGACCTTAACAGCAGTAAGAGGGGAGCAGCAGGAGCAGGTGGTACAGGAGTAGGAATCAAGACGAAAGAAGCCAATGGTCCTCAGACTATCATGTTGACGAAAGAGTTGGTAACAGAGATCTTTGAGGAGTTTCCTGTGGTTCAGGATGCTTATGCGAGATATGTCCCGGGAGTGAGTCATCTCGGCCACTGTTTGTAAACGCAAGATACAAAACAGGGAGGCTAACTATCCCAGATAAGTGAAGCGGAGTTCTGGTCGAGATACTTTCAAAGTCAGCTCTGGGAACGTCAACGTGCTAGTGTGAGACAAAGTACGGGTGATGAGGTGTCAAAGAGGAAAGACGATATATTCGACCAATATATAGAGGAACCCGATTGGAGTGCGTTGTCCTGATCCTGCTCGAATCACTACCAAATACTGAAAATCCCCAGATGTCCAGCCAAGGAGACAACAGCCTGATGATGTTGAGCGGTTCCTAGATCTCGCAGCGACCGAGGAGGATCACGGAGAGGTGAGCTACTCCACTGCGATGATGACTTGGCTGACGATATAGACCACCACTCAAAGGGATGTGACAATGCAGGCGGGAAGAGAAAGGGGTGCTCTACCTCTGATCAGGCGATTCAATGATCATTCTGGAAAGCTACTGCGTCGGAAGGGGTTTGTCAAAGATATCACGCGGTATGTAGCTGACAAAGGCAGTGACGAACTATCGAAAGGAGGTCACCTTGGTACAATATTACCAGAGGTCAGCTTGATTCCCGGGGTCCAGCTCTTAGCTGACAATACCTAGGATATCGATATCTACAACGAGATTGACCTGGAGGATCTGCGAGGACCCGCACCTACAACGACGATCCAACTCGAAGTACAAGACGCTAATGACAAGGTGGATGATGATTGGACTACTCGAAGGGGAATTCTACCCGAAAAGACCGATGAAGTAGGTGCTCACCCTAGATCTTTCATCGGAATACTGATGGCCTTTCCAAGGAACTGCTCAAAATAGCTGAGAATCACATTTCCTCAATCAACGATTATCAGGTTACCTTTGACAGGGTTTCCATACCGACTCCAGCGGGAGGATGGGAGAAAAACAAGATCGAATCAGGTGGATCGGCCGAACAGCAAAAAGCTTACGAGGCTTCATTGACACAGAGGCTCGGCGCCGATGCAGCTGTCTCTGTTGTCAAGGATATGCTGCTTGCTAGTAACGCTGAGAATGCGGTGAATGGTGGGTGAAATTTTCCGAAGAAGAATGAGCGCCGAGCTGACCACCCAGTCCCATTTCCTGATATGTTGATGGAACAAATCCGGTCATGTCATAATGCAGCGACCGAATTTTTACGTCAGTACTGGTCAGCTATACTGCCTCTACCTCCTGGAGCGCTCGGTGGTCCTAGTACGACTCCAGCGGCTAGAGCAGCTAAAGCAGAGAAGATGGCTGGATACTTGAGATTGACAGAGGGTAAAGCGGCAGCAGTGATCAATACTGCTATCATGGTGCAAGTCGACGGAGCGAGAGTCAAAGCAGTGAGTAATTCGGATTATCGAGCAGGCTGTAAACTGACAATAGACCAGGTTCTGGCGCCGACGATGGGAGCTGTGAACGTGGCGCTGAAACGAGAGGAGAAACGAATGAAAGTTGCTTCGTCTCGAGCCTGATTTCTCGGTGATAGGGTGCCATGAAAGTCCTGTTGTAGCTATATCACATGTATGTCTTCATCACATAACCGGATGATCGTCGAAGGGGTCTCATTCGAGCTTGATGTTGTCAAGATTGCATCTCTCACCGTCACCATGGTACAGGTCTACATCGTCACGTATAAGTGCCACTGCGGGACTCCGCAAACGAGCTTGAAACCGATGTTCTGAACTGTGTCCTTCTTAGCTATAGCTATTCATTTGTACCTGCAAGGTGCAATG